>CACRXK020000370.1:0-11802 GCA_902702795.2 Paramuricea clavata | reverse complement strand
GGGGGGGGGGGGGGGGGGGGGGGGGGGACTACTCCAATGGATTGACATACAAAAGACACAAAACAGCACACGCATTATATGCGTGCACCGAATATGCAATATTTCACGGCATGGTCTACTTTCCAGACCCCGTTGAAGATATAAGAAATCCATTAAATAAATAGAGAGATCCCAGACGCATGTAGAGGTCGTATTACCTTTCCCGAAATTAAAATAAACCAGAAATAAATCACGTAAAATTCAACAAAAGTTAGAAAGTAACGAAATACTTCGCCACAAAATGAAAATAACGGAGTAAAACGTTACTTCTTAAAATGACTTCGTTCCAAATAAAAGTACTCCAGAAAAAGTTTACTTTGTTACATGCTAACTTCTCAAAAATAGTACTCAAGTACAGTAACGAAGTACATTTACTTCCTTACTTGACACCACTGCACGAAACATCATCTCTCCGTTGCATTAATTCCTCTGAAAAAATCGCGTTCCTAAAAGGCACGGATAGGTGTTTTTCACGTCGCTAGGGAAAACTACCCGGTGGTACAGTGTAGACGTAGCCACAGGCTGTAGGGACACGTACATTATGCCGGATTTTCTTTTAGAATAATGGCTTTTTTAAACCGGGAATAATAGGCAAAAGCGGGAATAATCAGGAAACGTGTCGGTATGACTTCATCGTGCCAACGTAAATTCCGTAATTACACGCGTAAAAATTGAGAAAATCAACAACTTGTTCCAGGTTGATATCAACAGGCGTGAACAAGGTTGTGCGCGGCCCACTATGAACAGTATTGTCAACATGTTGTTACAGCATTGTTCAACTGTAACAACTTGGAACAACATGGTTGACAACTTGTTCATAGTTGGCCGCACAACATTGTTCACGCCTGTCGATATCAACTTGGAACAACCTGTGCGTTTTTAGCCGTGTAGCATATCCGCCATCCTCCCACGGGCCAGCGGCGTGCATGCATGTGTGTACCGTCTCTGAATACGTCGTGTACGTAGAACATTTGGACTAATAACGTTATTCATTATTTGTTTCTTTAATCCATAATGCAAATTTCAAATAAAATTGAAAATCTTGACGAAATTTCCAGCTCCACATCCGTTATATCAATAAAGTTCTTATTTTCTCCTGGCCTTGGTTCGCCTGAATGTGGAATAATTTGGGAATAATAGGAGAACATTTTAAGAATAATCGGATAAAGTCAAAGGAATTATGGAATAGAATAATGGGAACATTTCGAGCATAATGCACGTGTCCCTAACAGGCTGCATAAATTATAAGCCCGCTACCCTATTAACACTATTGAAGTGGTTGAATTCGGAACCGTACTCAAATTCGTCCGGTTTCGCTTTGCGTTCACATGGGACGCATTCCAGTACAGCTAACTGTAAGAATTCTAGACCAAATAAAATTAGGTTTCGTTTTGTACCGGAATAGCTCCTAAATTAGACGGCACCATGATGTGAACCGCGGAACCTGTCTTTTTCACGGAAGAGATTATTTCGCTGGCCTCAGAGTGACAAAACGTAACAAAACAACGGTTTACTAATACTAACCCTATTCCAAACACCAACTCTGACCTAACCCTACTCCAAGTTTGTTTCTAAACCAATCTTGAAGAAAAACCTTTTGACGAAATATCATTCTCAGGTCAGCGAAATAACCTTTCCCCTTTTTTAAGACCATTTTGCACGGAAGAGGATTGGGACTGACTGAGACCATCTGCGCACGCGCACATAAATACTTCCGGGACTACAATACATCCAGTTTCGTGTGAACACTTTTCGTCTCGTAATTAATGCGGTTTCTTGTGAACATGCAGAACCGGACGAATTTGAGAACGGTAACGAATTCATCCAGCCCCGTGCGAACGTATAGACTAACGCCAGTATTCTAAAAGCTCACTCACACTCAAAGAGTGGAGGTTCAATCTGAGCTTCCCCTGAGTGTCAATGTTGTTTTTGAATAGCTGGAGGGTTGATGTCGTACCTTACTATGTGACTACTCATCCTTCAGCTATTCAACAAGCGGTACGATCGTACTATAGTGGACCCGGGAACTGCGTGACCCAGTTTCGATCTTGTGCAAATATATCGTTAAACGTTCAAAACCTTCGAGATTTTGACTTGATAAACAAACAACTAGACACTTGTGAAACTAATGATTCTCGAAGTTGGCAGCGTAGACTGAGTTCGCTAAATGTTTTGCCTTAATTTGGTCATGCAAGATATACTGGCTTTATCCGGGCAAAATGTGTCTAGTGCCGTGTATAAATGGATGTAAATCTGGACAAAGCATAGATAACTAAATGCGCAGTTTTCAAAAGTATTTCCTCGAATTTTAAATGTCCCACAATATTTACAATAAACATGCCGTGCCTAAATTTAACTTTTCATCATGTTTTTTGCCGTGCTGTGCGTACGCCATTGCAAAATATTATAGAGACGCTTACGATTTTAGGACGGCAACGCGACGACGACGGCCAAAACAAACTTCTTCAAACAAAAGGTAGTAAAGATAATTCGTGGTATATTATCAGTCGTATGAATTTAATACAGTCTTAGAAGTTGAAGACGTGGGTTTTATGTTTGGAAAGAGTTCTGGTGAACCCAGTTGAAGTTGCACTTGTTGCGACTTGAAATGCAGCCGTTGTATCAAGACGTGAAAATCTGTGATTTGGCGTTGTAAACAGAGCGATGACAATGTCTAAATTATTCATATACTCTAATTATTCAATTCTTTTCAATTATTTATTGTATTGGTAGCCGTTGCTGTCGCGTTACTGTCCTAAATCGTAAGGTCTCTATTGCAGCTACGACTGTACGACAAATTATCTGAATTGTTGCTATAGGTTAATGCAATTTCATCTCGCTTAGTCATGGCTTCATAACTGCATGCTTGTGCTAAAAACAAATTTACATGTATTTGTTTTTACGGTTCGCGATTTTCTGTCTGACTATGAATATTAGTATATGATAGCCAGATAGGAGTATTACTCCTCTGCGCTTTGAGCCAGTATTAGTCAACTTAACGCTTATAAGTAATCGTTATAAGTAATCGTTAGGCTATAAGTAGTCGTTCACATTCTTGAGAAGCTTTAGACTATTGTGATTGTGTTCACAACAATAGACAAGACAATGCCTTTCTTATCGTTTGCGTTTGCTGATATATTTGCTGAATATTAATGATATGTATATATTATTTGCTACGAATACTGTCAAAAATTGCTTGTATCTTGCTTCTAAAGTCAAAAATGAAATCGATGCGGAAAGTTTCATTCCGATCGGACAAGTAATGACGGAGCCTTAGGGTTTTTTCAAAGAGCCCCTAACAAGAAGAAGAAGAACAAGATTAGCAACGATTGGGGACCAGTCTTTAGGTCCATACACACCGGACGCGATTCGACAACGCGACGCGATTTTTCGATTTTAACTGACAGATAACTTTGATCCTAGTTTAAATTTTCCAAATATTTAGAAGCGCTATAACATTTTGAGTTATTTGGTCTACATATCTTTCAAAATTTGCTCGTATTAGCTGTTTTATTAACTTTCAAAAACTAAAAAATCGCGTTGCGTTGTGGAATCGCGTCCGGTGTGTATGGACCTTTTGAGTGTGAGTGAGCTTTTAGAATACTGGCGTAAGTAATGCACATAGAAATTTTACATGAAACGAATTTCATAACGTGAACCTTTCACTAAATTATGTGTGCAGGTTATTAAGGTGCTCATTCTCTAAATCTAACATGGAATTTTAAGAAAGCGTAGCTGGCCCGTCTTCCACTTCGTCTCTGAGTGAAAGTCCATAGTTTACCGCTAAACATTTATCTGAAAATCTTGTCATTCTTTGTAACAGACCTGTTGTTTATAAACAACAATAATTCACATGAATGAGCATGTAGCTGAGTTTCATATATTGACTGCCTTGGTGTACTCAATCAGCCCCCCTCACGAAGGCCAAATTCGCCATTTTGGGAGTACATTTTTGAAAACGACGTGAAAACATTTTTTCAAATATTTAACTGTAAATTAACTTATAGTGATTATACTCACAATTATAGTTTACAAATCCCCTTATTCACTGCGTAGAATCTCAGATTTGGAAAAGGCAGTACCCCAAAAGGCTAATTTGCTCGAATTTATTTGCTCCGGCTAAATGTTTTAAAATGCTTGCCTTTATTCCACATATAAGGATACCATATCACCCTAATTCCTAGTAGTTCTGCAATTGAACCGCGAAATTATTATAAATGAACTTGTGTGATTTTAAAACATATGCTGCTACTAACTTACTTGAATTATCCAAGAAAATTACAAGAAAAATTAAACCAGAAGTCAGTAATCTTGTGAACGATTTAATTCCTTTATCTATTTCATTACGTTCCATTACGTCTCACATATCCGACGAGTTTATATTTTCATTTCTGCGTAGTTTAATTTAGCACGTATATTTACTGTTAATGTTAGTTGCCACCTTTCATCGCCACTCATTCCCGCTCAGCAATAGAGCGTTTGCACATGACGTCACAGCCGCCATGTTGGTGTTTCAATTGAAAATAATTTTAATTAGACTCTCTTGTCTGGAACACCAACATGGATTCCAACATGGCCACCATGGCTTTTGTTGAGTTGCTCCCTGGGTGCAAACGCTCTATAACAGCTGGGCAACAGTGAAAATTTAAGCTTCGATTTATGTAAGTTGAGTGACGAAAAACTGCCTTGAAGAATCGGATTTAATTGATAAACTAAATATGTTAATAAAAAATTTGTTAAACATAAATGTCTGGTCGTCTATTTGAAAACAATTGATAGCATTTTAAACTTTTTTTTTTCTTTTTTTTTTTTAATTCATTAATCTTTACGCTTGATTGATCGGTTAATTTGCTTACAGACCACCTTCCTTTTTACCCGTTAACAAAGCAAATATTGAGATCGCCTGTACTTAATTGCATAGCCTGTTCGCTCAGATGGACCACAGAGGTTGTATAGAGATTATCGGGACTTTTGGCAACTCACTCGGTATACAGGGTTCGTACAAAACTTGAAAGTCCTTGAATGTCCTTGAATTTGAAAACAAAAATTCAAACCTTTGAATGTCCTTGAATTTGTAAAGAAGTACTTGAATGTCCTTGAATTCTTCTTGCTTTAGTTTTTGGATATTTTCTGAAATTGTTTGACATTCAAGACGGACATTTTGTTGAACTGATTTAGCATGTTCATATCTGACCTCATTATAAAGTTACGTTTTGAACAATTCAACGTCAGATTTTGCTGATTTCTAACGCCTTCTTCAGTATTTAGTCCTTGAATTTGCTGATACATGGCCTTGAATGTCCTTGAAAAGTCCTTGAATTTAACTCTTCCTGACCTGTACGAACCCTGGGTATAACTTTTTATTGTTAACGGGATTTGTAGATGGAAATACGATGTACGTCAGTACGATGCCATTGATTTTAAGATTTCCGAAGGACATTTTTCAATTTATTGAACGAAATTTGGAAAACAATGTGGAAGAACCGCACAAAATATTCCATGTGGTCTCAGTGTAGTAAATTTTGAAAAATCGAAACTTCTGCTGCAATCAAATATAAACGCGCTACAGTTCTAAATCCTTTGTTAGATTACACTTGCACATTCACTGATTAATTGTACATTCACTGATTAATAACACGCAGTTTCCTGGAAAAGATTTTAAGCTATTATTGTAAAAGCATACATAAATGTTGAAGAAATCTTATTGAACGTCAAAATAGTGCACCAAATCGTTCGTACTTCAAATTTTAACAGTAAAACATTGGAACATTACCTTCACTCCTCGACGGCCGCCATCTTGCTTTTCTCGATCTGTACATTACGTCATTGTTTAAGAAACCGTGGTTGACAATAGACCTTTCCCCTTTTTTTGATCTGGACAAGTCTGGACAAAAATTTCATCACAGCTTGAAAGAGCATCACAAAATTAGTAATATTCCAAAGTTTCGTTGCGAAATGTTGTAAAATGCGGATAATATAGCCTTGCGAAGTTTGCCGTTTTTCAGTCATTTTGTATTACAATCTAACATTTTGCATCAGATGATCAAAAAGCTGTGATGAAATTTGAATTTAACCGAGTTATGGCTCAATGAGGTCATTTTACTGCTATTGTAAGACGATCACATAGCTTTTTTTCGTTAAAACCAGTTCTAAAGAGAGCAGTTGAACAAAAAGTGAAAAGTCATCACATAGATGAACCACTTGCTTTGGGATTTTCTTTCAATTTCACAATGGAACTGGGATTTGGTCTAAAAAATGGGGAGGCTGTGAAATTGGATTTAGAGACAATTTGCATGGGCTGAAAAATGGGATCTAGACGCCATCCCTCGGCGCGTTGATATCAGGCCGCGAATCCCGGCATGTTCCTAGTCAGTCCGCTAAGGAGAGACCATGATTGGTGATAATGTTGATTAATATATGACATTATATTAAGATTATATATTCATATTTATTAAAAATTGTTTTATCTATTTCAGTTCTTCGGCTTAGCTAAATGCCGAATCTCATTTCTTTGGTGGGTATCTAACAGTTTACTAAAAGGCCTTCGTATCATGTCTTGTTTGGCTTTTAGAATGATATTATGTCCCTCACCAGGCTGGGAGGTAAATTCCCCGGGAAGTCTAGTTTCAGGTGCTATCTTATGCACCTTTGGCTGAAGCGGTGCCTCTATTACCGGCGATCCTTCCCCTACCGGCGTTTTTGCCTCTACCGACGCTTCACCCTTTACCGGCGATCCGCCACCTTGCCCAAGCTTATACTGGTTCCCAAGCTTAGGTATTTCGTTATCCTCGCGTCCAGGATGAATTTTTGGCTGTTGAAGTTTCGTGTCTGTTCTGACTGGATAGTTTGTGATTCTCTCGCCATTTTGATTGGGTTTTGTTTGACTGGTTTGACCAGAAGAGTTTTCGTTAGGTTTTGTTAAGTCTGTGTTTCCATTGGTATTTTCTTGATTTCCCTCAGAAATGAGTTTACCCTTTGTGGAATACGCTTCTGTGTTTCCACTTGTCATTTGGCGGTTTTCCTCTGAGTCGGGTTTCCTTGTAGATGTAGTTTGTTCACTGCCTTCACTAGGCGTGCTTTTGAGAGATTCTGGAGTTTTAAGGCTTTGCTGTCCGTTTTCTTCAGTAAGGTTATTAACTGCTTTATTTCTTGAGCCATTCTCGCCAGTTCCAGGTACTCTTCCACCCATCTTATTGATGTCTTTGCTTGAACTTGCCTCACCTCCATTTATTTGCTTCGACTTCGGACCTAAAATAAAGATGATGTTGTCAAACGTATCTGCACTCACATAATCACATTAAATTACATTATTATTACTCCCCATTGGGGCTTTTCAGTGGCCGATTACATCAAGTATTACGCTTACTTATATGTTACTCAGCTTAGACTAGTAATCTTTACAACAATTGTGATATTACTTTCCTAACTGTGTTTTCTTTATCCTAACCCACCCTGCCAACTTGCCTTAGCAATATTGTTCCGATATTCATTCAGACTGGTCTGAAAATAACTTATGTTCAATCATTCCGCTCCAAGTACGTCCCGGATTGGAAATTGTCGTGAAATAGAATACCTGCTGCTCCATTATTTTGGACATTTTCCACTCCACTTTGATCACTTTTCGTACTTTCAGCTGTGCTACCTTGATTCCCAGTAGTTTCTGTGTTAGATTTACCGCCAGATGTGGTTGTGCCTGAAGCTGGTCCAGAATTTGTAGGGTTGCCTTGTGTTGGCGAGGGTAACTGGCCAGCATGCTGCATTGCAGGGTCGCTAGGTAGAGCTGGTTGATTTTGTGTGTTTTCTGTACCTAAAGTAACAAACATTTTAATTCGCGTTAATTTTTTGTACCATGTTTGTGTACAATGTTTCTGTACCTTCTTCAGTTCCACCAGCGGATGACTCGGCATCTTGAAAACCAGGTTCTAGGAACAATATTGTTAAACTCTTGAGACCGACTTACACTACACAATTTTCGCCTAAAACTGTCGCACGCAACCTGCTTACAACTTGATTGTACTGTGTAAAATAAGCACACAACTCACCAATGTTATCGTAGGCACAGATGATAGATAATACCAGATGTCTCACTCAGCCAAAATTGTGTCGCTGTCGCACGCGTCATCTGGCGTGATAGCCTCGCGAAAATCGCGGACACGAAAATCATAGGGATAGGTATAGAGTGATGATACATCTGGTATCATCTGTGTCGTAGGTGAGTTGTGTGCTTTATTTACACGTACAACTCAAGTTGTAAGCAGGTTACATGCGGCAGTTTTAGGCAAAAGTTGTGTAGTGTAAATCGGCCTACCACAATACAATACCGACAATTTAGTCCCGCTATGCAAATTCAAAATTATTATCATTCATTTCTTTAGAAATTCATTGTTGTCATAGTCAATGAACACGAAAATATTTGCATAGCGGGACTAATTTGTCGGGCTGGCTACGCTGCTGAATACAACCAATAAAATACAATAAAATGTAATTACAATGTAGTAATGACAGCCATTCGATTGCCTTAATCGATCCTAATAAGCTAACGCAAATTTATGCCAGTTGGATGAATTCATAAAAATAGTTACCACTAATATAAGCATAGAGTGGAACGAAGGTAACCAAGCATTTGAATTATGAATTCGGGGTCATTTTTGAGATCAGTGACTAGACCCAGTTTTTTCCTCAAAACCCGTCATGAGTTGTCCCAAAACTAACCTTCATCAGAAAAGGTATATACAGTAGACGAGAACGCCGATCCAGTCCCATTAACCATGCAATCATCGCCTTCACCATAAACATCATACGTATTCTGTATCTCTTTACTGGTCGCACAAAGTCCACCATCTTGGATTGCAAACATGACGTGACCTCGCCGTCTTGCAGCGTCAGCACATTTCTCGATAGGAAATTCTCTACCCCGATACGAAGTCTGTCCCAGTCCATCTAAGACATCGTCTCGACCTTCCAGCGATGGGATAGCTCTGTCTTTGTTGACGTCAGTGCGTTCTTTAAAACAACCAATCTGCTTGTAGGAGCCTGGTGCGATTGTCGCAGCTGGTTAATAAAACAATAGAGACTTGGGTTGATTGTGTTACACCTAATCGCGCTAGTAAATACTGTAGCATAAATCATCCCTTACACTTTGTGATTACAATGCTGTCATCTAACGTGACTCACAAGCTTCCGAAGTAAACGATGATGACTTACTTAAGCTTAGTTCTCTTTCAGTCTGTCCGTCATCCTTATCTTTGGCGAGCCAACGGTTGACGTCAAATTTATACATCGTGTTCGCTGCATCTTTCACTACAACCTAAAGTTGAATAGATTCAATGGAAACGACGATTTGTTGTATCGTGGGACTTTGCATTACTATATTAGAGCTTTAAATTAGAGACCGGTTATTATTTATGGCTGGGTGTGGCACCAAAATGTTTTTCTTGGTAAAAGATCCAACCATTAACCCAACCTCAAGTATAAATTAAGAAATAAATACCCACCCCTGGCCAAAAACGTTACAAAAGAGTACCATTGTCACACGTGTCATTCACCACTTCTGTGACACAAATTTGATAACTACTTGTTCAATTTTCTTCAGTCTAAAGGTTCATGTTGTCTGCACATGTATTTTCTTTAGAGACACCATTTGCCTCCTGACAAGTCGGAAAATGATCAAGATCACTATCTTGACTGATTGATTTACATATTGTATTGATATATGATTGTTGACATTGCTTTCTAGTCTTCAATATTTGAGTGAGTCATGCTTTGGAAATGACAATAATACAATTTCTATTACCCAACCCTTGAGTTGTTTTTCATTTACCCAAACGTTTACTCACTGAAAATTTTGTTTACTTAACCCTTTTTTCGGTGACATCGATCAGCGTGTGTATTAACCCTATTGATATATGGCCCTTGAGCCAGATCATCGATTTAGTATGAACAGAAGACGAACCTTCTTTAGGAACCAGTCCGCGGGTTTCTCTCCTGTGTCGTCTTGACCAATTGTAATTCCTGAAATTGTTCCCAAGGGAATAGTGTGTACATTGAACACATCTTTCCTAGAAACAGAAAATAATTCGGGGCAGTTTTTTAAACCATACTTCTTCGAATTACAACTTCCCAGAGTGTTCGTGTGAACTTACTGTCCAGCCTCGAAAGGGTTCTGGTTGGCATTCTCTGGTGCGAGTGAGATCCTCCGTGATGTTCCCATGGACCCAGATAATTTGATGTAGACGTTGGCATCTGTCCCTGCCTCTGGTTCTGTACCAGTGAATATGTGTAATTGCAGTGGAAAATCTAAAAAATCATACATGATTAATTTTGTCTTTGGAGTAGTTGATCATTACAGTGGCAAATGCCCTTGTAGAATGTATCAGTGTTATCATGATCGCCTGCGCACAATCCCTAAATAATTTCACTTCCGCATTCTTTCCGCGGAGCAAGTTTTACTTGTTGCGCAGTCTCTGACATCGTTTGCAATGATGTCATGAGACTGCACACAGGTTAACATGCCACGTGTTTCCACCTCTGCGATTCAATTTCTGAAATATGGAGTTGTCTGGTTATGCGATCTGTTTACCACCTTCACTTTTCTCACAGGCCGAAAGACTGGAGGCCGTTTTCCACTAGGCGGAATTTTCCGCGCGGAGCGGAATTTCTCTTTCTCTAATTAGTTCCACACGAGAAATCACAAGACAAAGAGAAATTCCGCTCCGCATGGAAAATTCCGCTTTGTGGAAAACGGCTTTGAAGCTCTGCCTATGAAAAAAAAATGAATTATAGAGCTCAATGACATCTAAGAAGAACTGATGGAGCTATCGAGAGTATAAATAATATCAGTTTAGTTTGGTTTAGTTAGCTTTGTCAGTTCTTAGGGTCATATCTTATTGGTCCAGTGTTACTAGAGTATACTTAATATTTCTTTTCCCAAAATTTTTGGCGAGCAGGGCGGGGATGTGTTTCCGGCTAAACACAAAATATTTTCCCATTTTCTTTTGGGTTAGGTTAACGGGGTCTAGCTATTTTGCGGGCTGCGGGTCAGTTTTTGCGGGCTGCGGGTCAGTTTTTGCGGGCTGCGGGTTAAAACAATTGCGGGCCGCGGGCCAAATTGCTGGCCTAACTAATTTTTTGTTGCATGCCATATATGGCATGCAACTTTCATATAGCTCTAAATTTCGTGTCGCGGTGAGCGGCGGTGAGCGTACCGGTCACGTAGAAATTCGTAAAATACGACAAATACCGAGTTTTTCCGACGAATACCGACATTTCATCACTCATGCTCGAGGAAAGGCAGAGAAAAATGTTTGAGTGTTCGCGGAAAATTTACATAAATTGAGCGCCTTTAAAAATAGATCAAGGTAGATAAAGCTTTGCTGGTTTTAATTTTCCTTATATTCTGTTATTTGTTGTGATTCTAGAGCAGTTGGAGCATATTAATCATTCTGGAGCATATTAATCATAAAATAAATGAATGATTATTTATCAGTCGTTTTTGATATTTATATCGTGAAGCCTGGCTACGCTATCAAAATACTCAATTTTTTATATATGCTCAATATATACTATATTGTGTGCAAAACTTCAAAACTACAGTACATTTTGTAAATAACATGAAATATATTAAAATATCAAACAAAATTCTCATTATACTATTGAAATTTAATACAACGAAATAGTATTCTACGTCGATAATTTCAATCATAGTTTAATAATTATTTTCAATCTATAGTAATTCGCCGTTTCCATGTTTTTTTTTTTATACTT
>CACRXK020000369.1:59405-85723 GCA_902702795.2 Paramuricea clavata | reverse complement strand
CCCCCCACGGGGTTTACATTGATACGTGCATAACACTGTCTGGTAAACTATTGCTTCTCTCAGTCATAAATTTAACAACAGACGCTCTCACTGAAAACGATGGCGTCCCAGACTCATATTTTGAGCATGATCCATTTGCTTATACTGTCGATTAAACTCAAGCAGAGGTTAAAATGTAGAGGCCGGCTTATAGCAAAGCGGTATAAAACGCCAAGTTCTTCTTCAGCGAGTTAGCGATTGCTTTTAATAGTTCGGGAAAGCATCGTTCGCTGGATGTATTGACGGGAGAAAATGGTTAGTTGCGAAAGTTCTTGGAGAAAAACCAGCACAGTCCGCAGTCAATAACAATCAACACATTGCTACTGCAGACATTCCCGTCCCGTCCGACTTTTCAATTCCCTGTTTCGGCAGTTTTTCTTAGTATCTCGAATCACTTGGACATGTTCCCCAGCAACAGTGCTTAGCATTAACCATGTTTGTAATTTGGGATAAATTTGAATTTGTTTTAGCACAGATAAAATAAATAAAAACGTCAATTTAGACCAATTTATGTTCGCTGCTAGTACAATTCTATACAAAATGTTAGTTTGTTTGTCTGAGTCTCGTGGGGGGTCTTCACTTGGAGAATCTATTTTTAGCTACTGCGGACGGGCTTTTCAGAGATAATTAAGAAATAAAATGAATTCTAAGTTCTAAAGCTAGAGAACTTTAACTGACCTACTTTACATCAATGACTAATTAGTAAGAAACTCATGCGAAAGTTGTTTCGTAAGACTATGTTTAAATCCTGGAATAGAAGTACAAAGTTTTAGATCATTGTTCAACGAATTCCAGAGGCTAACAGCTTGATAATTAAATGTTCGTTGCCCAGTGGATTGTTTCGAGACGTCTGCGCGCGTCGTAAACTGGTTTGATTAAACATGTTTTGGTTTGTTTTAGTTTCTGTTCGACCTGATGGTGTGTGGCAAGGGGAATGGTAATGACTCCATCCTCTCCTTCATTCTGCACTCTCCCGCGCCACTCTACGCGGCGGTAAAACTCTCGCATCATTACAG
This sequence comes from Paramuricea clavata, assembly GCA_902702795.2. Classification (NCBI taxonomy): domain Eukaryota; kingdom Metazoa; phylum Cnidaria; class Anthozoa; order Malacalcyonacea; family Plexauridae; genus Paramuricea; species Paramuricea clavata. The sequence goes on along the minus strand of CACRXK020000369.1, from coordinate 84,668 downwards.
AGCTGAGTCGAGTAAGTTCAAAGAACGAAGCAAAGACCTGATAGCGGCTGGTGACGCCTGTGAGGAACTGGCACTAGATATCTTGACTTTGGCTTGTACCAATGATGCGAGCCTGCTGTTGAACGCCACAGACGACAGCGGTAAACCGTTTCTTGACGTTCTCGTGGAATGTGAGCAGAAACAGTGTGTCGCGCATACCGCTGTGCAGTCGTACTTGGGGAGCAAGTGGCGTGCTGGACGGAATTGGAGCATCTCAAAAGTACTGGCAATTTTTTTCGTCGCCTTTGTTTTACCACCTGTGTGGGTGGCATTGTCTCTGCCCTGGAATAACAACTACAGCCGAGTACCATTGGTGAAATTCATATGTCAGCTCATATCCCATTTATACTTCATGTTACTCTTCGTATTTATGCTCGTGATACCATGGGGTAAATCAAGCGATGACCTCATACCTGCATGGTATGAAATATTGTTGTTATTCTGGCTGTGTGGCCTGGTGCTCACACAACTTACTGACCCGAAGAACAGCAGAGGCCTGGGCCGAGTACCACTGTTCGTTATCAGTCTTTCAGCAATTGCGATTCTGATCCATCTCTTTGCGATACCTTTCGAGAGCGTCACGCGCGTCAACCTTCTTTACGCGCGCAACCAACTTTTTGCGATCGCCATGTTTTTGACGTTTGTCCAGTTATTGGATTTCTTAACATTTCATCATTTGTTTGGCCCGTGGGGAGTCATCATCGGAAATTTAATGCAAGACTTAGCTCGCTTTGTTGTGATCCTGCTCATATTCATACTTGGCTTTACTGTACACATCGCTGCCGTCACGAAACCTAACATGGCTAATCTACACCAAGTACAACACAATTTGGTCGAAATATTTCGCTTGTTGTTTTTCTCGCTGTTTGGCTCAGCAGACGGAAACATTTTAGACGAACTCACTCATGATCGTAACCATATCCCAGCATTCTCTAAGGTCTTGGTACAAATTGTTTTGGGGCTATATTCATTAATTACAATCGTGGTCCTAATCAACCTTCTCATTGCTATGATGAGCGATACTTATCAAAGAATTCAAGCACAGTCTGATCTGGAATGGAAATTTGGCCGCGCAAAATTGATAAGGAAACTGGAACGATCAACCCGCACGCCTGCGCCTCTAAACTTGTTGACAACAACAGTGATGTATCTAAAGCTTGCCCGCAAGGTAAAGTGCAGGTGTTGCAGGCCTGATATTATGGAAATTTTACATGAAGAAACAAGCGACCAAGTACCAATGACGAAATTCGTCAGTACAAATAGTGTGGGTCCAGACCTCTCCAGTGGCGTCATCACTTCAGGTAACCAAGGAAACCAGAGAATCGAGAACGTGGTGAACTGGGAACGAATCGTGCGCAAGTTTAAAGCTTTGCGTGGAATGGAGGATAAGGAGGAAATGACGGTACAAGAGATGATCTCTGTGGATAATGAAGCACTCAGTGAGAAAAGTGTGCATGATATCAAGGAGTTAGTTGAGGGATTGTTGAAAAAGATGAACACAACCTCATCAACCTAGACCATAGACAATCGAGAGACCGAGATGGTTTCGCGCATTCCTGTCTTTAATAGGGTCTGTTGCAGCGCGCAGTCCACCGGCTGCTTTGACAAATATATCATCAATGCTCCGTAGTTTCCGCAATTCCGCGATCTGAAGTTGTGCTGATTAGGCAAGGAGAATAAACATAGAATATGAATAGATGCAGTGTTGTATACACTGCGCAAATCATGGTAGATTTGCCAAATATAGAACAACTAGATCCAGGGACGCCGGAACCATCATAAGGCAAAGGGGGGCGGACCCACAGCAAGGGCACTTCTCATTTTTCCGGAAAAATTATTTTTGGCGACCTCCCCCCGTCGCCAAAAAAATTTCGGTCAGTGTACCATTTTAGGGGTCCAAAATTTTTTCCGGACATACCGTTAGTGAAATATAAAATGTTAATGTCTGAATCTCATAATTTTCTGACAAAAACCATCGTTCTAAATGTGATTTATCACGTAATTTTTTAAAACTAAAAGGGCACTTCTGCCCCCCCTGCCCCCCCTGGCAAAAGGCAGGGGGGGCAGCCGCCCCCCCTGCCCCCCCAGTTCCGGCGTCCCTGACTAGATCTTCGGTATAATCCTTTTAAATGTAGCAGATCGTTACATGCAGGGTTATCTGTATTAAGCGACTGTCCTCACTTATACATGTTACGCATTACTAATTACTTCCTGAGTAATTTCTCGGTTTATTGAAATAACGAGCAAGTGAGCAACATTGTGAAAAAAGTATTAAATTTGCGTTTATACTTTTGTATGATTTTTAATTCCAACCTTTATACCATATTTTCCCTTACCTTGCTTCAACTTTAATCATAGAAATATTAATAGTATCTATTATTTCTATGATTTTAATACACAATTTTTCCTAACTCCGGAACCACTAATAGTTGACCTCAAAATAAGTTTGCAGTTAACTTTTCTGTAACATTTTTGACAAGTCCGTTTTTAACACTGATGTCGCTATTTAAAATGGTTAGCACTATTTTCCATCCAGCAAACTGACCTGACGTCATTTTCGCAAGATAGAAGAGATGTTAAATGGCCATGTAACTAACCCTACCCCTACTCTAACCCTAACCTCATCCTAACCCTAACCCTAACCGAATTAATAAAAAAAATCCAAAAAGAAACGACTTTAGAAAATCGATAGGCACGGTTTGCTGGATGTGAACCATTTAAAATTGTGACCAGCTTGGGTGAGCTGTGTGATGAAACAAGATGGCGGCGAAAGCGATCGACATTCAGTCAAAAAAACGCAAATCAAAACGTATCCGAGCTGCAAACAAGTTCTTATCCAATATTTCTCTCGATGGTAAACGTCCTGCAGATAAAAACAAAAAAGAAGTTGAGAAAAATAGGGAGAAACGGCCTCTATCTTTGGACAAAGAAGAAATTCTATTAATTTCAAACCAAAGTTTTGTCCTGGATCCGCAAGCAAGACCTAAACTTTTGACTTCATACTCCACGACAGATGCAATTGAGGAAAACAAGAGTAGTTTAGACATTGCTGGTTCGGTTTCGTCGACGTTCCAGTTCAGCAGCTCGCTAGAACATGCATGTTTATATAACCGGGCAAGTTCACTCAGAGAGTCGAAACATTTGCAAAATAATATCGTGTCAGGTCGCAATTTAGCAAAACATGCGGGACACTTGTGTGGGAAAAGGTGAGTTATGACATCACCAGACTGGAAAGTTCATGCAGTGATTGACTTACCCAAACATACCCTCATCCGAAAAGACCCTGGGTATGAGGATTCACCATCTTCATAATTATAGCGCAGAATACTACACAGTGAAGTCCATCTCCATTGCCTTTTGCATAAGCTCTATTCGTCATGATTCGTCACTCAATAAGTACCGTAAACAGAAGCAGTCACCCCCCTGGAAATACTAAAAATGGTGGACTTCTGTGTAGTATTCTGTGATTATAGTACGTGGACAACCACAGCAAAGCACAGAGTATGTACAATACAGAGATCCGAGTCAGCCATAACCACCGTCACTGAAGTATTTGCAAGACACTCGCCTAGATAGTGTGCTAACAAGAGAGACACTTGGAACTTTAATACATTCAGTGACAGCACTCTCTTCTTGGTGAGAAAAAATGGCTGGTGTTAGATAACCCATTGAGTTGCATTGTGCCCGACTTTATTATTTTACTCTGTCTAATGCCAGATGATTTTACTTGTCAAGGTTAGAGAGCTGATGCTTAATGGGTTAACTGGCCTATCTACCCATGTGTCTCGTTAACCCAATGGGTAGGATATTGCACCCTGTCATATGCCCTACTTTATTATTTTACTCTGTCTAACACCAGACGATTTTATTGGTCAACGGGAGAGAGCTGGCACTTCAATAAATGGGTTAAGACTATAAGTATACCTTGAATTAAAAGCTTGTACCAGTTCAGCTATGCTGTCACTCCCTGGGTTTATACCTTACAATGCTAATTGATATTTGTTTCTTTGATCAACTGAAACCCATACTATATTCTGACATTTTATTTTTTCAGAGTAATTCTGTGTTCAGGGCATCATGTTCCATTTGCTGTTTACTCGACTCTGCAATATACACAACAGGACAAGTTTTCTGACTCACTTGATAAAACAACTTATAAGTAAGTCTAGTATGATTTTACTCTTTACCAATATGTCACTAAATAAATGTTTGAAGCAAAGCATGCATGATATTAAACATCTCACAAGCCAGAGCAAAATGAACAATGTTTTATTTCCTTACAGACTCCAAAGATGGCCTGGTGAGGGTGAAAATTCCTCTTATTGCATTAAAGGGATTGACATTGGATCTGAGGATAGGGTATAGCTATCTCCACATTTGTTGTTCAAATGCCCCAACTATATCTGAACAAAATGTTGCACCTTAATGTTGCCGACTTTGTTATTTTATTCTAATTCCAGATTATTTTAATCTGCTTACTGTCGATGCAATGGAAGTGTTGATAAAATATTGCACCAATTCCTTTCCTCCAGTTGATCAATTCATTTGATAGAAAATTGATCAACTTCCTGTTACTTTTAAATGAGCCAATTAGATTTTGTTTCAGAGCCGATTGACCAATAGGAAATGCACAGGAAGTAAAAAGAAATTTGAATTCGTATGAATTGATCAACTTGAGGAAATGAATTCATGCAATATTTTATCAACACTTCCATTGCATCGACAGTAATACAAAATGAAGATGAGAGCATTGGCACTTGATAGGTTACACCCGTTTTCAAAATTACGCGACCAAAGACGAAAATGGTAGAGTTGACATGTCAGTTTTATGTCATTCGATCACGAAGTTCAAACTTTGAGTTTTGCGGTTCCTTTTCGATGTATATGCTTTGTATGCTTTATATAAACAGACTTACAATGATTTTCAAGATATTTTAGTGAGAGTTATTGTAAAATTTAAGCATGACAAAATCATAACATCACCGTTATAGTCTAGCGCGCGTGTTTTATACTGACAGCTATATTCCAGGATAAATGGTTATTTTTCAAACTTTAAAAGTCATTCACGGCACATATTTATGTTGTGATGGTTTGTATTGTGCTTTAGTTTGTATATCTAAGTTATCTGACTCATTTTTGTTCAGTTTTGGTATTAAATACGGTTTAAAATGTCTTTAGACAGTTTGTTTACGTTTGCTATTTTTTAGCAGTTCTTGTGACATAAAACTGACATTTGAAGTAGGAGTATTTTTCAGGGAGGTTGCGTAATTTTGAAAACGGGTGTAACCCAATGAGTGGCTGCACTGTCACCCTCACTGACAAGTAAAATCTTCTGGTGTTAGACAGAGTAAAATAATAAAGTGGGGTGCATACTGGTTAACAGGGTGCATGGTCAGATAATCTGATTAACCCATTGAGTGGCAGCACTCTCCCCCTGACGAGTAAAATCATCTGGCGTTAGACAGAGTAAAATAATAAAGTGGGGCACATCTGCACGCATTGCCACTTGAAGGGTTAAACATATTGTTTTCCAGAAACCACAAGAATTATATTTTCTTTCAGCCAGTATCATATGGTTATTTACTGGTGCATAATGCTACCCAGTCGTCAAGAAATATTTTATCTCCTCGAAAAACTTCAGCTCAACCATCACCCAGCCCTACGTTGGAAGAAAATAGAGCATTTCCTTCCAGTACACCAAACACACCTGGTTCAAAGATGCTTTCACCCAGAGCTATGGGTAAGACCTAACCTTCTTTATCTGCATTTTCTATGTGGTTGGGCTGTTTCCTTATCTACTGACCATTTTTTTGTCATTGCTCTCGCCCTATGATACATGTGATGCCAAAAATAGACTCTGCTTTCCACAGTTATTGCTTTTTGAAATGTTTATGTGCTAAATGCTAACTGATCACATTTCTGGCCATTGTGTTTTCAGAATATTATAACACATCAAGTAATTTTATTGTGTTTTCAGAATATTACAACACGTCAAGTAATTACAGTGAATATGATCCATTTTTACTCGATGATCCAGAGTTAAGATCAGGAAGACATCGCAAAGTTTTAAAACTTAGTTCATTTATGGTAAGATCAATCATGAAGCAATTAGGTTACCGGTATATATACAAACATTACTTACTTTGTTATTGTAAATCACATCATGGCAAATCCTGTCCACAATGTAAAGGATCACTTATGACACATGTTACATCATAATTTGTGGTGAGATCTCACCTAACCAAACTGGCTCATTTCTCATATGAAAACAAATTGAATTTTATTGCATTAACCCTTAGGGAAGCTCATGAAAACAGCCCCTTAATTTGTTTTTTTCGTGTACAGGTTTCTATCATAGAATATGTAAAACCTTCACAACTGAAAAAGGATTTAAATGAACAGTTTAAAGAAAAGTTTCCAAACCTTGAAATCACGTTATCAAAATTAAGAAGGTAACATTCTTCTTCACTGCATAATTAACCACCTCAAATATACTCAATTGATAAATTGACATTCTTTATTTTCAGTTTAAAACAGGACCTTGCAAGATTATCACAGGAGGTATTTGCATGATTCTTAATACTACTGTAACTTCCTGCATGATGAAGGGCCTTCACAACGCAACTTTCTGTTACTTTATTCATTTTAATTGTATTCTTTTGTCAGTATTGTTTAGATTACTCTACTGTGGCATATTCAACTGTTTACTTTGAAAAGCTCGTGTTATGGGTATGTTCAAACCTATACAGCCAATTCAAAAGAGGTTGTCCTAAACCTAAACTCTGAACCTTAAACTCTAAGCACGCAAAGCTTAATGGAGCACAAGTTTCAAGCTTAATACTTGAATATTGCAGATATTTGTGAACGATCTTACCATGTTTCTAAGAAATGGGCGCCATATATGCTTTCTAAACTGTTTGAATGATGCTCCATTATGCTTTGCACGCTAAATTAAGGTTTAAGGTAAAAACCTATGTGTATGATCCGTTTGTATGTGTATTTGGCTTGCAGCCTGGTAACTAAACAAATATCAAATATATTAATCCAAACATTTGTGAACTAATAGACATTGCCCAAGGAGAAATTGATTAAATTTCGGTTTAATTTGGTTGAAAATTGGATGATGAATTAGCAAACATTTATCTTGCTTTGCGGGCCAGAATAAATATAAGTATAAAACTTTTTTATTTTAACATGACGTATAATGTCTTTATTCTTTAAGGGCAAGATAAGTAAAGCTAATCGCAAATTGGTTGTTGGTAAGTCCTTTAGATTTAATTGAAAGTTGTCAACAAGCCGTTGACGGTTGAGAATTTCTCAACACGCTAACAAGTTGTTGAAACAGCATTGGTTATACAAGTCTGTTGCAAATTTGTTACAAGTTGTGCGTTTTTACGTGACACTGTGTAGGTATCACATTAGAATTACGATGCGGTACAATTTCTTTGTATAGGATCGTGTTTATTGCTGGCGGCGAAATTTAACGGTGATTTGAAAAAGGACGCCATTAAAGAATTAATAGACGTAAGATGAGTGAATTGACTGCTATAGTTAAAACCTGTTAATATAACTACTAACGTATCTTTATTTTGCTGTTGTTTTTTTTAGCATATTTCAGATGGGTTTAAAGTGAGTACAAAAGACCTTCTCTTATTTGAGATTCAAGCACTCATAGCGATGGAGTTTAATTTACATTTACCCATTAATTACGTTCTGCCGCATTTGAAACGACTGGAATTTGAAAACTTGGCGTATTCATAGAAATATTAATTTGAGGACCTATATTTTGTAAGGTATGATATTTTTTATTTTTGGAAACTTGTTGTATGAGAATGCTGTTATGCATATCGGATATTGATTACTTCAAAGGCTATGTTTAAAACGGAGAATACTCGGGGAATATCATATTCTTCCTTTAAAAGGGGATATGACAAAACCCGATTCCCCGACTTCCCCTTTTAAAGATAGCCAAAACGGTTCGTAGACATCGAAAAAATCACATATATGCCGGCTTATTTATAATTGTTATTATTTATTGTACTCTGTTCTGGCGAGGGATAAATTCTAGGTAAATTTATTGAATTTTTTACTTAATCATGTTGCTGGCCAGAAAGACACACATGTCTGGTCAAAACAGAAAGTGGTTGGATACTTGGACATGATATATTTCGGTAGATTACTGACTACAGACTACATTACTGTAAAAACTGATTTAGATTTACAATTTAACAATATCATCAAATGCCACAAGAATTGACTGAAATTGTAAATATTTACATTATACTTTGGTTCCGTACAGAATTGTCAACAAATACTGTTTCTGATGCACTAATAAAATCAGTAAAGACTAAAGGAGTCATTACATCATAATTTTATCAATTGAGATAAAAACGTTGTCTATACGTATTATGTTGAAATCCCATACTGTTCTACGGTATAAAATCTATTGCCGATCTATTACTACAGTGCTAGTGGGTAAAAATCGATAAATCTATGACCTTGGGTACAGTGTACATGATTATAGTATATTAAATTAATGTTTGAAACAGTGACACATCAGTGAAAACATTTCCCAACACATGAAACGTTTGGCGTTTACATCAAGGCACAATTGCCGCTGCGTTTCCTACGACGCGAGGTGAGGGCAGGTCGGGAAACAAGGCTAAGAGCCAACTCTGCCATTGGCTGGTCATAATTATTTCGTCGCCATATCGGTTTGTACAGCATGATTTTTGCCACCTGAACATTCCTGCCAGCCATCATCACACTGGAAGTGGCGACCATTGTTGTCTTGGCTGAAGACAGCTCAACAAACTCGTTCGCAGATCCATCAAGATCGTTCACTTGGAAGATACATTTGCCTTCCAAGAGATCAGGGGACAGCAGCTTGCAGAAATCAAGGAGATGTCTTGCCATCGTGTCGTCCAGGGCGGAGTAGTTTTGGTAATTCGTGAACTCCCGAGGTAACTCATCCAGGTCCAGGACCTTGACAGAGGAAATATAATATACAAAATTTGCTCAATCCACTAGCTGTCCTCTCCCAGTATTATACAGGCTGTCCACAGAAATGCAATACAGTAAAACCTGGACTAGAGAACCACTAATTTTCAATTTTTTCTTGGCCAATGGCCATCAGCCTTACAAATGTTCGTATTATTGTATAAATACATTCAATTTAATAGTACTTTTTTGTTATCGTTCTGGGTTCGGTTGTTCAAAGGTGTGTTAGTGCTAACCTTCGGTTAAAATTTAACCCACTGTTTTGGTATTTGTATTTCTGCACTTCCGTTTATTTCAAAAGTTCAGAGAAGTAAACTCCATCGATCCAGACAAGATCTCTGAAGAAACATTTCCAAATTTATAAACAAGCTGTCAGGAATCGACTTTCGAACAACCTTGACAGCAAACACAGACAGGCCCTTGACAGACAAACACAGACAAGAAACATGGGGATAAGTTAAGAGTTGCTTTTTTTGAACATTTATTGTTGATATTTCATTAGATCGTTCAAGCCACGCGCATGCGCTGTGACACATGATATACGATTGTCTGAATTCCAAAAAATCCAGGAAAAACGAGATTTCGAAACTGAACAAAACGTCCGGCTTTGTAAATGTCCTTGAACAATGAAATGAATAATAACATATCCAACTATCAAATCTCAAAATAGTCCATATTGAATGTGTTGCTTTGTAACAACAAACAGCTCTGACGTGGCATGCTTCGCTGACAAAACAGGATGCGCACGAACACTTCCGTATTTTAAGTTTCAAATTGCTCATGTACTTGAGGTGTTTGTATATCTGCTCGAAAACCATCAAACACACTTTAATTTTCCCGTTAATTCGCCCGTTTTAGGAATACAAATTATAGTCACAGTCGACACAGGCAATTTTTCACAATGTCAACAACAATGGTTCGGAAAGTTAAAAGAGGAACGCAAATCTCATTAACTTCAAATGTGTAAGATATTGAAAGTAATCCTTAAACTGCTAAATGAAACCGACTGCTGCGTGTGAGTTTTTGTTTTCAGCCTACTCAAGCATATAAAACGATATTGTATCTTTTAAACTAGTATTTTATGCTACATAGAAAACATTCATGCACTCATATATAATGTTAACGGCGTAAACACAATCTGAAAATGAAACCTATACTTGTAAGATCTTTAAAAACTTTTAAGAATCAAGTACTATTTTTTTTAAATAGAACATATAGTAGAAAAGTGATGACTGGGGAACGTTTTGTCGGAATAATTAACATATGATATAGGAGAATGTCAATGGTTAGTAACTGTTTATACAGAGCTGCAATTCTATAAAGAACCACTATATATGGTATAATATCCCTACTTGTATGTGTACACCATATTGCATATAGTGGTTTTTTATATATACCTCTGGTATATTGCAGAAAGAATTTGCTTGTTTATATATAGTACCTATATATTCTCTGTCTCTGAATACTAATGAGATGAGATATGGTAAACAAGGATTATTTAGGAAACCAGCAGAATGTATTCAACTAAATACAAAACATATAAAGTATTTATTACTTAATTCCACGAACAGTACTACGGAAATGAGCTATAGCTTGCAAACTATATTTGTGGTTCATAATTTCTAAGTTCTATACATAGTTCATGAAACCGTACTCCCCTTCTGGGAACAGATACGCACATTTCTAATGAACATCAGTATACATACCGTCGCCATGCAGTTGAGATAGTACATCAACTTCGCCTTGGGATTGCTAGGAACTGTGCAATGTGTTCCAGTCACTTTCATACCAACTTGGTTTCTTTGGAAAGCTAGAGCCATGATGAATGTGGAAAGATGGTGTCTCACTGGTAAACAACAACGTTTGAGTTTTCTTTCGATTTGATGTGTAAATATGCATGGATATTATATTTACAGTGGGCGTGGAACTGAAGAGGGACGTTTGACTCGTAGGGAGATTTTTGCGAAAGGATTGTAAATTGAGGCATCTCTACATGATTCATTTGGTGAATAAGGATCAGGCCATGAATATACTGAATGGTACTGTGCGGAAACGTATTCAGTATCATCAGTGAAGTTTTTAAAAATGAGAAATCTTTCCACGGATTATTATTTAAAAGCAATAGAAACGGAGCGAGCCATTTGTTTCCACTGGTGGATGTTTATCAGTGTGCTCAATACAAGACAGGAGTTCTAAGGTCACTGAGTTCCCTTCCTCGCGTGCACGCGACACAATTTATGTGCTGTTATAGCTAAATTAAATGAAGATTTCATGCTGTGGAGTCATGTTTGGGTTCAGATCGACTTTACCAGCTACTGGCCTGTTTTTTTTCATGGATAATCTGGGATTAAATAGAGCCATTCAGTAGAAATAAAATTAGTTTAGTTGGTTCAGGTTTCCTCCTGTAGTAAGAATAGATCAACAATTTCTGACCTTTACTGGACCTATACTTATAGGATTAAGGAGAAATTCGCCATGTAATTTCGATTGATCAACAAGTAATTTCTCATTTGCGAGCCAACAATTGCACGTGTATGTCCATTGTTGTAACTATCCACCAATCACAATACTTCACAGTTTTAACAGCCACAAAATTCGTCCGTGTCTTCTGTTTTTCCAGACTTCTACAGTACACAAGTACATTCTATGCTAGATATTATTCGAGCTTGATGAAAGTTGGTCTACAAATATAGTATTTGCATTCGATTCTTTCATCAATATATTTTTCATGCAAGTGAAAGTTGTTTTATGGTTCCAGGAAGAAACCTCGCGTGGTGCCCAATTCCTAGTAAATGCTTTTCTTTGAACTGGGTTAGAACGAAACGAAAACATATTTGAAATGTTCAAAATTTCTTTGGTCGATAAACCAGAACTAAAATAAAGTAAAATTATTTAGGTATGACTATACTTTCAATGAATAAATGAAGACGGCAAAGGCAAAGGCAAAGCAATAGAGATCTTACCTTCGTTTTTCGCATAAACAACAATATATATGCAAGTGCGAGGTCGCTGAGGTCACAACATGAAATTTGATGCCTGTCTTACGTTGTAAGCAGTACGTCGATCCCAAGAACAATGGATACTCAACAATATATTCACATTTTAAACCTGTAACAGAAATATTTGAAATAGATTCAGCATTTTCGTATTTGCAGCAGAAGGTATTCTTATTGCTATTCAAAAAGTATTTGAAGGTTTCTAATTGAAACTAATTAAATTTATACAGGAAAACTCTACCAGCGAAAATTCTATTAAAGTCAACTATTTCAGTTTGGAAACAATATTATAAAATAACATGTATATAACGCGTATTCTGATTGGTCGAAAGCCGTGTTTGGATCAGGCCATCCGTGTTGTTGTTATTTTATAAAACAATTACTTTATGGTTTCCGTGTTTGGATGGACTGATCCAAACACTTGGGAATGTTGCTCGAGTTAAGAAAAGCGGGCAAAATCACTCGCCTTCGGCTCGTGATTTCGCTCGCTTTTCTTAACTCTCGCAACATTCCCGCGTGTTTGGATCAGGCCATCCAAACACGGAAACCATAAAGTAATTGTATAATAGTACACGTTATTAAACTGCGCGAATAAATTCAGCAAAATGTGTTTTTAATATCACTGACGCCTTTCAGCTGATGTACAACAAGCATGTTTTGGAGGGGATAGTAAGGCAAAATTATACCGCTGTGTCGTTGTCAAGGGTATACCCTTAGTAAAAATGATTTGAAACAACCCACCCCCTGAAATATAATTAAACGTTTTCTAAGTAAAACACTTCTGTGAATTACGAATCGAAAGAGATTAGTCGCACATTTGACATCTGTCACTAGAAACTTGCAAATTTTGCGTTTATTCTTTTGTTAATTAGCCATGTATGTTCAAACCGTCTACATTTATTTGGATAATGTATAGCTAACACGTATATATACAGATTAAATAATGGAAATGAACAACTTTTACTTTTCCGCTATATAACGCATTTCATGTTAACTTCAATTCCGCGAAAACCAACCATTGTTTCATGCACTGTCGTTTCTGAGAAAAAGTTGAATCATCATGCCAATTGTCTTCCTGTCGAGTCCCTGGTTAAGTTTCAGTTTCGTAAATTGTTAATGAATTCTGGGTTGGATTTCAAGTACAACATACAGTCGTAGAAAAGACTGGATGCTTTATGCTCGTTTCGTCCCCAACACGAACGTCACCCGAAAATTGGTAGGAATTTTGGCGGCATTTTGCATCATAGCGCTCATGCAAGGAAACAAAAACTTTAAAAATCTTACGTTTTGTCCCATATAGTTTAAAGATAAAGAGCAGAGCCCAGCAAATAACTTTAAAACCAAACATAATAAAAGTAAAATTTTTAATTAGCTAACGTTTCGTTGTTTACAATACAACATCTTCAGAGCAATCTAAATGAATTTACAAGGTATGGTATATATATTTACAAAATAATGGTTTAATATTACAAAAACCGTCACATAGTTTGAAAGAACAAATGAGTAGAAAGAAAGGAAAATAACTTATCAGTAACTGGTTAATAAGTAAAGATTAATGTTAAGTGCATGGTTAGTATAGTTAAGGTATTTAATATTACATAACTAAAATAACTCAAGAGTGGTAGATCTAATATTAGCATTAAGGACAGGGTTAAGTTGAGAAATTAATAGGCTTTCACGGATAAGAAGATCCCACTCAGAAGTGCCTGATGATAGAATTTTGAAATCAGAAGCGGATACTGGGTGTTTGTGCATGTTGTATTGTAAACAACGAAACGTTAGCTAATTAAAAATTTTACTTTTATTAATGTTTGGTTTTAAAGTTATTTGCTGGGCTCTGTTCTTTATCTTTAAACTAAGATTTCCGCCTGGTGTATCAATTGCCACAGTTTTGTCGTATATGTTGAAGATTACCACAAACTGACAAAAACACAGTTTTTAATGCAGTCCCCCTCGACAAACTGACGTTCGTGTTGACAAAAACACTGCGATCTTAAGCTCACTAATGCCAGTCATTCTGTCATTGGTCTAGTTTTCCTCAGACTCAGTTCCAATTAAAATAAAGTCAAGTGTCACTAGAATAGTCACTGACAACAGCAATATTAATATTGTAAAATAGAAGCCAAATATTTAAGTTACATTTCAAAGTTTCGGAATTTAAATGCAAAAATGTGTATTATCCAGGCATACAATCCACTGAGATACAATCTCAAAAAGTAAGATATATTGTATTAAGGAAGTAGGTTATAGATAAAACAGTATCTAGTCTGGGGACGAAACGTGAAGGGGACGAAACGACCAGTTACCGACTGGATTAAGTCTTTATCCAATTCTAACACTTGATCAAAACTTCATCTAGTTCTAGGATTTGATCAAAACTCATCCAGCTCCAGGATTTAATTAATCAAAACTTCATCCAGTCCTAGGATTTAATCAAAACATTCAATCCTAGGACTTGATCAAAACTTCACCCAGTCCTAGGACTTGATAAAAACTTCATTCAATCCTAGGACTTGATCAATATCTCATCCAGTCCTAGGACTTGATCAAATTTCATCCAGTCCTAGGACTTGATCAAACTTCATCCAGTCCTAGCCCTAGGACTTGATCACAGTATCCAGTCTTAGGACTTGATCAAACTTCATCCACTTAGGGGACTTGATCAAAACATCATCCAGTCCGAGTACTTGCTCAAAACTTCATCCAATCCTAGCCCTAGGACTTGATCAAAACTTTATCCAGTCCTAGGATTTACACGTACGTCCAGTCCTAGGGCTTGATCAAAACTGAGGCAGTCCTAGAACCTCAAAGGTCATTGTCCTACACAACGACCCAGTACTGATTTAATTTTTGATGCTGTTTTACTCATAAATATGTTGAGACATTGATGGTGCTAGGCCGCTAGCTAAATTGAAATACTGAATTGAAATTCGAGACTTACCAGCAGATCTTTAAATATTGCTTAACTCTGCTCCATGTAAGGATTTTTTGCACGTGTCTCCCCCACCTAGAGAGATCATATAAAAACCTCAGCAAACCTTTTGAGTTTCATTTTTCCTTGTTTTCCATCGAGGAAGGGTTACATCAGAATCTCCGCATCTTGTAAAATGGCATTGGCATTTCGAAGCCGCGAAATTGGTGTTAAAGATACAAGTCACGCGGCAAACGTACCTGATAACCCTAAAGCACGTTTGATGTACTACGTTGGCTGTGTTGAAGGTGTAAGTATGCCTTAAAATACGGTCGCATGATGTAGTTTCACTTTGTGTGGCTCTTTTCATTCCTCATCAACGCAACCCATTCCTTTAGCCGCCTTTGCTTTGCATGTTACCCTTCTAGTGTCAGTTCAGTGACGCTCCGAGAGTCCGGCGTCCACGGCGCCTTTCGCTTCTGAGTCTGTCAATGAAAATGTCATGAAAAAAGTCCAGTCAACGTTCTACTGAAGATTGTGGGTTCTCCATGAACAAGCTTTCGTTGGTAGGGATGCAATACCTGAAAATATAAGAAGAATTTCGACGTTTCGAGCGAAGGCCCTTCGTCTGGAGTTACCATAGCTTGGCTTAGTCTAACCCAATCCATCGTAGCTGTGCTATAGCTTTCGACTCCATCATGTTTTCAGATTGTTATACAGTCAGTTCTTAGTCACAAATTATACATGTATAGTGTGTATCAGAGAAAATAGGCATAGCAATTGCATGGCACCACAGACAGTCGAGGAGAATGTATCTCCAATTGCCATTGGCATTGTTTTGCGCGTTACCGCGCGTACCTGTGATACGACCTCTAAAGTTCTGCAGTCACAATCATATATATACTGAATGAATTAATGAATTAATCGTTTCGTAGCTTCCAATGTGTCAATCAGCTTTTTATAATCTTATAACAAACTAAACATTTCAATACAGTGTTCATGTCGCGACGTTTTGCTTCGACAAGTTTTAAGAAAGGCTGAATTGCACGCATCATTATATCATGGCAGTCTCGGCTATTTTTGCTCAGACTCAGTAATATAAAGTGAGACACACACATTTAACGATAGTTTCGTGAATCTGTTCTCGGAGTCCAGAGAATTCACCCAACTACCGAAAAGAATTGAGAATAGTTTAATTAACAAAGCGATCTGATGTTGTACAGAATTAACAAATCGCGAGTTATATTATATGACATATAATTATATAGGGTTAGACTATGGCAATCAATTTTGAATGATTAAAATAGATTGTCTTCTCTTGTTATATATTTAGGTTCTTAAGTCGAGTACAGAACACGTAGGTCCGAAATATATGGACTACAACAATTACTACCTGAGCGACGACGAGACCCGCACATTGATTAGCTTTTGCGAAACATTTTCTCCCTCATTTCTGGAAGACAAGTGTTTCTTTCGCAGTCCTGAGTTGTGTCAAGGTAAACCCAATCGCTTTCTCGAGCTTTCATCAAAAGAATTGACGTTTGCAACCGCCCGAAGTGTTGTGGTGATGGGAAAAGAAGCTTTTGTGGCCAAGATCATGGTTTACAATGATACATGGAGAAGATATTATTATGATGATCCTTTGTATGAAGTGAAGAGAAGTCTCAGACCTCCCTCGCCAACCTACACCACAAGACGCCGAAGTAATAGCTGCATTATTATATAAACTATCATTGCAAAATCGTTACTATATGCATGATAATATAAGTGATTAGAACTATATGCATGATATATAAAGGGATTTAAAAAAGAGATAGAGTGATTTATTATATAAACGATCACTGTAAAGCAAAGTTGAAAAGCATGGATTGACAGTACAGAAAAATCTCGCGTATACTACTTTCTTCCAGGTCAGGGTGAACAGTTTTATTTTCTAGGTCAGGGTGAACTGTCTTGATTTGAACAGAATATTAACTAAGTTGTATTTTATGACTCTAAATCTCTAATGTTAGACTTGGTTCAAGTCCGTCTCAGGAGAAAAGTAGGACGAGACGGACTTGGGACATTCGCAGCATTTCTAATGTTACTTGCAAAAATTGGCGCGAAAATTTGTTGTTGTTCTCACCTCGCAAGCCACGCCTCCGTAGGAAAATTCCGACGGTAAAATTTGGCGCGCTTGCAAGGTATCCAAGTCCGTCTCTCCCTACTTTTCTCTCATATTTTCGCGCCTTCTTTGACCGCTCGTGTGCATCGCTATTTTCAACCCCTTGAGAGACGGACTTGAACCTAGTCTAGCTCTAATGTTTGCACTTCATAAAAATCAGGCACACCTCATTAGTGAGGCCCACGAAGGGTGCCAGGTCGCTTGTCACTCATTTTGTAGCTGCTTTGTCGCTTGTTTTATTGTAATAAATGTCGCTGTCACTTTTGACCCATAACACAAATCGCAATTTGTCGCTTTTTTCTAGTCAGAAGCTGTCGTTTGTCGCCCCTCTTTAGATAGTCTGTCTCCTCTTTTTAAGGAATGTCGCGTGTCGGTCATAACCCCTTGGTGGGCCTCATTAGTAGCAGGGAAATTTTGATCATATATAGCCCATATTTTACCCTGCCAACATTTGTCATCCAATTTCTTTCACTTTTCATCCCCAAGGGGTTACTGGCCTTTACTTTTTGGCCATTTTTGACCGCTTTTTCACTTCTTGAGAAAGTGACTAGAATACCATCCGTAACCTTACCTATCCATAGGTATTGTAGCCCTACATATCCACAATTACCACACGGTTTTTTAATACCGTCTTTCATTAATTTCGATCTGGTCAACGTGCAAGTTCTGAAGTTTAACATTGATTATTTGAAAATTTTGTGTTGAAAGCCTGATCTGTACTAACAATGGTTGAAAGTGAAAATGTTTGCGAAGGTATTGATGTGACAGAGAGTCAAGATGGCGGGATTATTAAATTGATAAAACGAGAAGGTAGTGGAGATGAGACTCCGAATGAAGGGGCCAACGTGTTTGTACATTATGTCGGAACTCTTGAAGATGGAACTCAGTTTGATTCAAGTCGTGATCGAGGAAAACCTTTTGACTTTCCCTTGGGCAGGGGTAAGAACTTTTAGAATTGTCAGACGTCATGCAAATCTGAAATCTCGTGAACGGGTAGTCAATGGAATGCCCCCTATTTTATTGCTAATTAACCCACTGAATTAGCTGCAAAGTGCCTGAATACACTCAGTGTTATTGTTTTACTTTGTCTGTGCCAGACGATTGTACTTGTCAAGGGAGTGAGGTCAGTGTAAACAGCACTAACCTGCGATCACGCCTGACTGGAAAACTTGGAAATTACGCTGTCGAGATTTCTAAAATTTAATAGTAAATACAGTATATAAAAGCATCATCAGCATATATCGCCAGTGTGGACTGACGATCAGGCCTATAAATAAATAGATAGGCCTGATACAAATCTTAACAAAAGTCCATGCCGTACAACCATATTTCGGTTGTAAATTTGATTGGTCTATGAGACAAAAGATTTTTTAATCTGTCATTTGATTGGTTGGTGCTAATTAGATAATACTATTGTATATTTTATATTGATCGCAACTATAATTAGATTGTTATTGTCGTTGCATGAAATTTAAATTTCTTCTGTGACATTTTGATTGGATAGTAAGTATATAAACTTTGCTATGGGTGGAAAGCGATCGGATTAAGGTTTGTGTCAGGCTATTATTTTTAAAATAGAGCCTGCTCTGCGGTTGACACAGCACATGATCATCATGCAATAACAGATTAACCACTGAACACTTGATCTCCCTGATCTCCCTGTTGAATAAAGATTACTTGAAGCAACAACTGCATAACTAATGACTGAATAGACCTTTCCCCTTTTGAGTGAAATTTTGATCTAGACAAGTCTGGACAAAAATTTCATCACAGCTTCAAAGAGCATCACAAAATTATTAATATTCCGAAGTTTCATTGCGGAATGTTGTAAAATGCGGATAATATAGCCTTGCGAAGTTTGCCGTTTTTCAGTCATTTTGTATTACAAACAGGAAATTGGTAATCATATGATCAAACTGATTACCAATTTCCCGTTTGTAATACAAAATGACTGAAAAACGGCAAACTTCGCAAGGCTATATTATCCGCATTTTACAACATTTCGCAATGAAACTTCGGAATATTACTAATTTTGTGATGCTCTTTCAAGCTGTGATGAAATTTATGTCAAGGCATATCTAGATCAAAATTTCACTCACAAGGGGAAAGGTCTATTGTGGCCACTTGTGACGTTTGTGCTGTCACTGTGTGCATGCATAACACAAATTGCAGATAACCATTATTTCACCTGATTTTAGGGCATGTTATTCCTGGATGGGAAGTAGGTGTAGAAACAATGAAAAAAGGCGAGATATGTACATTAACCTGCAAGCCTGAATATGCATATGGTAAACCAGGCAAGCCTCCGACCATCCCACAAAACTCAACACTTGTGTTTGAAATTGAACTGTTGTATTGGGAAGATGAAAAGGTCACAGATGATTTGTTGGTTTCCAAAAAGATCTTGAAGAAAGGCAAAGGAAACGATTGCGTCAGCGATGGAGGCACCGTCGAAGGTTTGCAATATGTTGCTCTTTCATCTCTCATAATTTAATTCACAAGGAAAATATTTATTGTTTTATTTCTAGTTCATTTGAAAGGCAAAGTTGGTGAGCGAATATTTGATGAACGTGATGTACAGTTCACTGTTGGAGAAGGTGAGAGTTTTTTTGCAGGCCTGCATGGGAGTATGCTTCTTTTGGTTTATGGATGATAATATATTTTTTCATTTATGGAAAACACAACATATATTGAAGTATTTACTAAAACTGTCTGTACCAGTGTAGGTAGTACCAAAGTGAAAATGCTGTGCTGAGTGGTTATATTACTACTCGCAGAAAGAAACTCGACGTTTCGAGTGAAGGCCCTTCATCAAGAGTTGTCTACTAACTCTTGATGAAGGGCCTTTGCTCGAAACGTTGAGTTTCTGCTTATTTTTTAAGGTAGTAATATAACCACTCAGCACAGCATATTGAAGTATTGCATGCTAAACTTTCAATTATCCATTAGGCTGGATCAGGAGACAGCTTATTTTGCAATTACACAAAATATATGTGGTACACAAACCACAACTTTGCGAATAGGATATTTTTCACAAACAATGAAATTATATTAAGGTGGCGAGTCCGATGTTATTCCTGGTGTGGATGCAGCTGTGAAAACCATGAAGAAAGATGAAGTCTCACTCATTAACTGCGATAGTTCTTACGCTTTTGGAGAGAGGGGAAGAGAGGACTGGGAAATCAAACCTAGTATGTCTGTTGAATATGAAATACATCTCAAGTCCTTTGAACAGGTGCACAATTCATAATTGTATTAAATGTTCCCATGTTTTGCAAAATAGGTTCAAGAAAGGAATTGACCTGAACTGGCCTCAGTTTTAGATTTGATAGAGCAATCCAGGCTAAGTTGTTAATTAATTAGAATTAGTTCCCCCTCTTGCTAACATTCTTGTTGTTTGTAATGTAGCTGAAACAGCCTTGGGAATTAAGTTCAGCAGAGAGAATTGATGATGCGAAGTTGGTGAAAGAGAAAGGAACAGAATATTTCAAGGTATTTAGAAATATTTTTTAGAATAGTGAACAATGTATTTTTAAATTGAATGAAGAACAACCTTGCATTTTCTTTATATTTTCCAGGAAGAAAAATTCTCTTTAGCATTGGGAAAGTTCACACGAATGGTTGCATTGGTTGAAAGTTTGGTTGAAGAGCGAGACCTGAAGCAAGCTTCACCCTTAATCTTAGCTGGACACCTTAACGTTGCTTTGTGTTATCTCAAGTTAGGAAAATACCCAGAGTGTATAGAGTCTTGTGATAAGGTGAGTTTCCTCTTCATTATATACTGCATGTAAGCACCCAAAGTATATTTAAAAACTTGGTTATAAATTAAGCCACGTTTCTCAATAATAAATATGTTTTATTGATATGTTTTCCAGGCGTTATTTCGAGACAAGAATAATGTGAAAGCACTGTATAGGAAAGGAAGGGTAAGTGTTAAATGTCAACTACTTTATAAAATGGTGACAGAAATTTGACTCTAGTATTTTTACATATTTCTCAAGGCAAATCTGGCGATGCATTATCCAGACGAAGCTAGTGAAATGTTCCAGAAGGTCATCAAACTTGACCCAAAGAACAAGGATGCCCGAACATACTACAATATCACAAAGAAAAAAATTGCAGAATATAGGGTTAAAGAAAAGAAAATTTATGGTAATAAATATTTTGTATTGTCTTTTAATAGTCATAATTAAACCTGGGTCTTCAACCATTCAGAATTACACTCATGAACATCTCTATGGATCTGCTTATTCGCCAATAAGTATACTATATTTTTAATTTGCTTGTTCCATTTTGTAGCAAACATGTTTGATAAATTTGCTGCAAGGGATGCTAAGAATGCAGCTCAGGCTGAAAGTTCGCTCAATCCAGATGGCAAGGATGTTTTTACGAAAGCTGAAGAGGAAGCCAGGGCAATATTTGGAGACGAAGTTGCCACGGCAGATGGAGGACAAAAACTTGAGAAAGAGAAGACAGCTGCGACAACGAACAATGATAAAGGTATAACACATAAAAATACACAAGTTTTTAGAGGTATGCAAACAAGTTGTTACCAATATGTTGACAATTTGTGTTCGCCCTGATGATCTTTTTCAATTTTAGATGGTGATAAAGCGTCAGAGGAACTTGCAAATAGAATAAAAGACACTAGCGAAGAAACTGCTGAAACGCCTAGTAGTTCGGAAACCATTAGTAGTTAAACACGAGATTGTAGCACATTGCATGTAATGAACCTTAGTTTAATTAGCACTATATTTTATATTTTAATTAGCAATTATTCACTAATTTATTATATTCGCTGATAATGAATTATAGAATGGATCTAATCCTTTCTTTCCAAGTAAATAGTTTATAATATTCCTTCAAAATGTTCCATTGTATTTTCATTTTTTTTTTAAATTCCCGTAAAACAAACTAAGAAATTTGCACACGCAAGGTGTGTCCATCAGCACGTTCATGAGACAACAGGGAACGGAAATATTTCAAATGAGCACGCCAAGGTGTAACTGCAACACGATGCGTTTTCCAATATGGCGGTTTGACCAGAATTTTTTACGACATTCTGTAAACGTTTCAAATCAAATTTTTATTCGTTTGTTGAGCATCTCAGCACGTGTGACGAGAATGGATTATAATGTCATTCACGATGAAAGAAACAAGCAGTTTTACATCGACCTAGGCCAGGGTAAATATTTAATTGTAAGATATTGTTTGATATTTGTGTGTTGCCCAGTAACCGGGCATATTTGCAAGCATAGGATAGCGTCCATTGTGAACTCAGAAATGTCGGCAAATTAAGCTACAGCTCTTAATGTATGTGTCTTTCAGGGGTATGCTACTGGGTATAATGAAAATAATTTTGCCGACATGGTAACCAGTGTTGATTGTTCATGTAATTTCTGAATACTATATCACAGAATATGAACCTTACAGAAGGTTGATTTCTTGGTTTTGCCCATGATTTTAGAATAAACATTGAAATGCTGTCACCATGCTCGTAGCCAGTGCTCTTATGAGAGGCATTCACCCCCCTGAGAATATTGAAAATGGCAAACGTTCAGGGGGGTGAATGCCTCTCATAACCACATTGACTAGGAACACTGCAACAGCATTTTGATGACGAATCATGGCATGACAGCAGTTCTGCTTTTTCTGAGTCGACCAGTAGGGGTGCACTGGAACCAATTTTTTAAAGTTCTGGCCGGAACTGATTTATTCATCAAGGCGAGAGCTTACAAATGTTAGAATAAAAAGATTGACAAACATTAAACATCATAATGAAGTGTTTAATAGTGTACATTTTCCTTGTGTAGTCCAAATTTCTTCCTATTGTGAACTTTTGTTAGACAAAAGAAGTTTGATATTCTATCTCTCTGAAAACAACAGAGTTCCAATTCCGGCCATGCTTTTTTTATTAGTTCCGGCCGGAACTCTGAAAAATCAAGGTTTCAGGTGAAACTAACCAGCCGAAACAGAGTTCCGGTGCACCCTAGGTACCAGGCCACCGAATTGAGACATACAGAAGCTATCAGTGCTGAATGTATCTGTGAATACTGTAGTTTGAAAATATAAACTATTAAGTAGTGTACATGTATTTTTAGAAAAGGCAGTACTTGAATATCAGTTTCTTGATGGAGAAGAGAACATTATGGATTTTTATCACACTGGCGTGCCTGAAAGTCAAAGAGGAAAAGGAGTAGCAGCCCACTTAGTCAAGGTATCATTGTCAACCACACAAATTATCTGACAAATTATTAAGAACAAAAACATGCATTGAGGCTTAATTGGTTGGATTAAATTACAATTTTTCCACAATGACAGAGTTAGGACTGCGTTGTAAAGTTAATGTTCTGGTCAGGCACAGATTTTCTGGGGGTTGTGCACCCCCCAGAAATTATTTGCACACCCCCAGAGGCATTTGGCACCGCCCCCAAAATTTTTTGCACCCCCACAAATTATATATAATTTGGTTTGATAGTTTCATATTTGATTATTCTTACTACTAAATTTGTAAAATTACCAATATTATGGTCTCAGATCTTGCCATGTAGGCCTAGAAAACAAATTTTGTTAAACTTTTTCCTTGGCCTTAACGGGTGTTGCCACCAGGCCCCGGCCAAAGCAAGCAGCGGCACCCCCCAGTTATTTATCCACCCACCCCACCCCTGAATGAAAATATGAAAGTCTGGTTATGTTAGGTTAGGTTAGCTTCTCTGTAATTTGGTGAACTCTCTTTTATCATTTTAGGCTGCGTTTTCATTTGTGGTCGCCCAGAATTTTAAAGTTCGTCCAACGTGTTCTTATGTTGAATATTACATCAATAAAAATAAACCTTCGGAAATTATTGAAAGACTAGAAAAATAATATATACATATATTTACTGTTTCAAAGGATAAACTGGGGCTTTTATGGAATGTATAATTTAGTGACTTGAAGTACATAAACTGTGTTAAAAAATAGATAACTGTCACTGACTCACTATAGCCGAGTTTTGAACATAATTTGAGTGTTTCAAAATCACTGTAATGTGCATTCCCAATGGCCAGTGGTGGGGGGGGGGCATATTCAAATATTCATATTCACACACCGTAAAAACAATCAATTTCAAAAGAAATTAATAAATGCAGAACACGAATATATGAATATGCCCCCCCCCCCCCACTTATCGAGCTGGCTAGTCCACTGGCAATGGCCAATGACGACGAGGTTGTTGTTTTACAAAACTACATATTTTTCAAATTCAAAACTACATATAACATATTTTAATGAGAATGAAAAACTTACAAATGTACAAAGGCAACTACTAACTAGTTATTGAGCATATATCTTTCCCTTACAATCATGCACGCAAAGTTTGTATTTAATAATACATATATAATATAGTAAGTCATTACTGTTTCTATCTTATGCCGTGAGTACTTGATGGTGAATGTTTATTTGCGGTAACGTTGAGCGTAACCATACTGCATGAGGAGGTCATTAAAAGAATCTTCATCCCCACCAGTCTTTTTCAAGATAACTAACGGTCTTCCGTAGTAACCAACTTCTTCAAATTCTGCATGAACCAACATTTTGTTCGCATCTAACCGCTCCTGAAGCTGAACTTCGGACCATGGTTGGCTGCTGCCAGGAAAGTCAGCTGGATCTTTACCAATGCTTAACCACGCTAAAAAATCGCGAGCTTTCTTTGCTTTTCGACCTGTGTCCATCTCTGGAGCGTTTATGTCAGCCAAGCGACATTTGAATCGTTGCAAACCCCCGTTTCTGCTGATAACCAAATCACAAGTATCGCCGTCATAGACGCTAACAACCTTCGCAGATGTGCTGATATTTGTAGGAGGAGAATTCTCTGACCGTTCGATTTTTTCGTTGGTAATGTTTTGTAACTGTTGACGACTCATTGTAATAGCTCAACGTATGCGCTACGGTAATCAGGACAATTGTTTTGTTGAAGGATGCTTAGCTCAACTATGTACCCAAAAAGACACGTTGCTTCTTCGAACATGTATTGTTGTAGCAGATCATGTGTGTGGCAGGTATTAATGGGTATAGTACAAAACATGGACTGGACAGTTGGACTGGACCTTTGGAGTTTGGACTGGACTGGACTGGACAGTGGGCTGGACTGGACAGTAGGACTGGACTGGACCATG
>CACRXK020000369.1:47733-59385 GCA_902702795.2 Paramuricea clavata | reverse complement strand
GCGGGGGGGGGGGGGGGGGGGGCTTGTGTCCCCTAACTTTTAGAAACAGAGGGCTGAGCCCCCTAAAAATTCTAATTTCTATGTGAATATCGAAGTGAATGCACAGTTGCACACGTTTAGTACGTATGGCGCAGAGATGTATGGCGCACAGGAAGATTGAATCTTTCCTTGCCCCAGCTCTATCCAAATCAAACTTTGTGTTTCAGAGATTTGAAAATAAAAAGTTTTTGCCCCCTTAACTTTAATCATTTTCCTACGACCCTGGACTGGACAGTTGGACTGGACTGATTTTTACATTTTCTCTATTCTTGACTTGCAACGCAGCCGCCATGTCAGGCCGCATGGCACAAAAGAATATTTTATCACAGAATAGATATATCGTGTCGTGTCTATTTTGTGATTTTATCAATGAACATTGTCTGGTGTGTACCAGGAGGAGATTGGTTGCAGTCAAGAATATAACGTTTTGCACCTGAATTACTTTTGATTTTCGGAAATTTTTGAAATACTTTACCTTCGTCGATGACCTCATTTTATAACTGTAGTGGAATCTCTGTAGAAAAGAATACAATACCAAACATAAACTACTTATCTGTCTTTGCTATGGGTAGCCTGCTCGCACACGTATTAAATTTCGATATTTTAGTCTGCATTGCCATGGGCGTAGGAAGATCGAAAATTGGGGGGAAGCTCATATTCATATATTCGTGTTCTGCATCATTTCTTTTGAAATTGATTGTTTTTACAATCTGCGAACGTGAATATATCAATATAAGCCCCCCCCCCCAAAAAAAAAAATTATCGATCTTCCTACGCCCATGGCAATGCAGAATAGATTCCACTAAAGTTATAAAATGAGGTTATCGGCGAAGGTAAAGTATTTCAAAAATTTCCGAAAATCAAAAGTAATTCAGTGCAAAACGTTATATTCTTGACTTGCAACCAATGTCCTCCTGGTACACACCAGACATTAATATTCATTGTAAAATCACAAAATAGACATGTCATGGTATATCTATTCTGTGATAAAATATTCTTTTGTGCCATGCCACCTGACATGGCGGGTGACGTGCAAGTCAAGAATAGAGAAAATGTAAAAATCAGTCCAGTCCAACTGTCCAGTCCAGTCCATGTTTTGTACTATGCCGCATAAATGCATATTCATAACTTTCGTTTTCAACGCTTTCTTAGAAGTGGAGCAGATTCCTGGAAAATAATCTTAACAACAGGTAAATTCCCCGAGGTTAGATTAGGATCGAGGTTAGGATTGGGTGGTTTTTTGGGTTCAAATTAAGGCCATGTCTTAATTTGAGTGCTTTTTGACAATTGAGACATAGACCATCAAGCTAACATATCAGTAATGCCTCGTGGAAAGGCATAGTTTCTAGAAGACTCGCAAAATCACTGATGTGATAATTGGACGCAACAGTGGCCGTTTTTATACTAGAGACGCATTATGCGTCTGGACGAACTTGGACAAGCATTTGTTGTTCGTCTGGTTATGCGTCCTCAGTATAAAGACGGGCACAAGACGCATTATGCGTCTAGACGAATTATGTTTGATTCTTCGTCTTAAGAGACGTACGCACAACCGATGAGGCTAGGCGCATAATGCGTCTTGTGCCCGTCTTTATACTGAAGACGCATAACCAGTCGAACAATAAATGCTGATAGTTCGTCGGATTATTCTTCCCGTCTTTATACTAGACGAATAATATAGAAGACGGATTTTGCGTCCAGACGCATAATGCGTCTCTAGTATAAAAACGGCCATTACGACCGGCTTTTTCCATTCCGGGTCATTGACAGATTAAGCATTCCAAACCCCAAGGGAGTTCAGACCAATGCATGCGTTTAGCGGTAGCCAATGATAGCAAAGCTTTTGCAAGCTAAACCAATCAGAGCTCGTAAAAATCTGATACTAACAAACAATGGTGTGGTTCACGGCTTTACGCATTTGTGGCAAATTTGAATATTTCTGCTCGAGGCTTCAAAGTTGAGAGAGCACACAATTAATGTTACTGCAACCAAACTTCGCTTTTATGAAACTTATTCGAAATAAAATCAGTGTACCATGCAGAGGGAAAGGTCAGTATTAAATTTAGCTATTTTTAAAACGTTTTTGAGTTGTTATTAAGTTCTAGTTGCTTTTCGAAGCTCGTGTGTATATATATTCATTGTATTAATATGTATTAAATTCAAGCGCTTCGTTTCGGCGCTTAGTCGCTTTGTTTCTTTAGTGTTTCTCTCTCATTTTCTAGCAGTTGTGTTCAGAAGTACCCGAGCTTTGATTTATTTAACTCATATTTAGTTTATTTACGATTTCAGGGCGAAAATTTGATGAGAAAGTGAACTAATTTAAGGCCGGATTCCACGAGGCGGAATTTTTCGACTGAAACGAAATTTCTCTTTGTCTTTTTACAATTAGTTCTGCTCGAGAGCTCTGAAACAAAGAGAAATTTCGATTCGGTCGAAAAATTTCGCCTAGTGGAAAACCGCCTTAAAGTCGCCGACATGGTCGAAAAGGCGAAGTCCCTTGGTAAGCATAATGTCCACTAAAGGCGTTTCCTTCTTGTTTTTTAGGCATCCCTTATACACCTAAAACGTCTTCTAGTAAAGGGTTGCCCCTGGGGGTTTTCGGTATCCGGACTCACCACTCACCAGTTCTTGCCATCGACAGCAACTGTCCATGGCACTTCTGGTTTTCCTCGGGTGATTATAGATGTTTTCGCAAAATATCTAAAAATTCCAAAACAAAAATTTAGTACTGTATGTTAACTGTTGTATATTTTCATGTGTTTTTATATTCTATGAATGCCGAGTTGCATTCTCCGAAATATACGCAGTAATAAATTATAATTTCACGTCGTTAGACCCCACTTTCTATCTTTTAATAAGAACGTGGTTTGCAAAGGAGGAGCCATCTACTCAACTCAGCCATATGTTATTTTTATCAACAAACAGTGTTTCGTATTATAAAGTAATTTACAATGGATCATTCCAGAAAACATCCATACCCCCACCACCAAGAAAATTAAATTAACCCCTCTTTGAATGACCTAGTACATTTACTATTATCAGAAACAACCTTTCTCCCCACCCCCTCCAGATAGCAGAAATTTCCCCCTTTGGGATAGGGTTGATTTTTTTGGAAGACTCAATTTTGCGCAAATACAAAGTTGCAGATAATAAATTAAAATTTTCTAACTACTATAATACCAGACAATTAAATTTCCTGATCTATATAGTCACTGATCTAGTCTCGAAAATTGCGACGACACAGTACTTGTTCGTTTCCGGGTTGAATTCCCAGAACACTGTAAACTAGTTACCAAAAAAGTAATGTTTGTACTTTCATCACATATTCTAGCAAAAGTTCCATTAGGAGGAACCGCTTATTATTTATAAGGGAGGGTGGACCAGTTGGATTTGGAGATGGGGCAAGATGAATTTGAGGTGGCTTCATGAACCGGGTTAGTGGTCGGCTATAGATCACATTAACCAACCTGACCTTTTTTATCAATGTTATTTCCCAGCCATATGTTCTAGCCCAATTCCCAGGTTCAACAATAATCTAAAAAGAATGTCCCTGACTAGCTGTTTTCATCACCCATGTTCGAACTGAATTTGTGTGCAAAGTCATGGGGGAAAGGGGCGTGTAAACCCCTCCTAAGAGAATGAGTTAAGTACAATAAAAAAAAGTTAAAGCGAGTGAAGGCGAAACGGGCTAGTGGTAAGGACAAAGTATTGCAAGTGCCTGAAGCCAGGTTCGATTCCTGGTTCTACCAATAGCATTTTAATGCCAGGCGTCGTTGTTAATTAATTCCACCCGAGACGAGAATGAGTTAAGTACAATAAAAAAAGTTAAAACAAGTGTAGGTGAGATGGTCTAGTGGTAAGGACAAAGTGTTGCAAGTGCATGAAGTCAAGTTCGATTCCTGGTTCTACCAATAGCATTTTAATGTCAGGCGTCGTTGTTAATTAATTCCACCTGAAACGAGAATGAGTTAAGTACAATAAAAAAGGTGTTCAAGCAAGTGTAGGCGAGATGGTCTAGTGGTAAGGACAAAGTGTTGCAAGTGCGTGAAGCAAGGTTCGATTCCTGGTTGTATCAAAATCATTTTAATGTCAGGCGTCGTTGTTAATTAATTCCACCTGAAACGAGAATGAGTTAAGTAGAATAAAAAAGGTGTTCAAGCAAGTGTAGGCGAGATGGTCTAGTGGTAAGGACAAAGTGTTGCAAGTGCGTGAAGCAAGGTTCGATTCCTGGTTGTATCAAAATCATTTTAATGTCAGGCGTCGTTGTTAATTAATTCCACCTGAAACGAGAATGAGTTAAGTAGAATAAAAAAGGTGTTCAAGCAAGTGTAGGCGAGATGGTCTAGTGGTAAGGACAAAGTGTTGCAAGTGCGTGAAGCAAGGTTCGATTCCTGGTTGTATCAAAATCATTTTAATGTCAGGCGTCGTTGTTAATTAATTCCACCTGAAACGAGAATGAGTTAAGTAGAATAAAAAAGGTGTTCAAGCAAGTGTAGGCGAGATGGTCTAGTGGTAAGGACAAAGTGTTGCAAGTGCGTGAAGCAAGGTTCGATTCCTGGTTGTATCAAAATCATTTTAATGTCAGGCGTCGTTGTTAATTAATTCCACCTGAAACGAGAATGAGTTAAGTAGAATAAAAAAGGTGTTCAAGCAAGTGTAGGCGAGATGGTCTAGTGGTAAGGACAAAGTGTTGCAAGTGCGTGAAGCAAGGTTCGATTCCTGGTTGTATCAAAATCATTTTAATGTCAGGCGTCGTTGTTAATTAATTCCACCTGAAACGAGAATGAGTTAAGTAGAATAGAAAAGGTGTTCAAGCAAGTGTAGGCGATATGGTCTAGTGGTAAGGACAAAGTGTTACAAGTGCGTGAAGCAAGGTTCGATTCCTGGTTGTATCAAAATCGTTAAGTAGAATAAAAAAGGAGTTCAAGCAAGTGTAGGCGAGATGGTCTAGTGGTAAGGGCAAAGTGTTGCACGTGCGTGAAGCCGGATTTATTTTGGAGTCTCATAAGCACGCTCATGTATGCTTGTTTTAGCGCGCTTATGAGAATCGCGTAATTCAGTGTCTCATGAGCACGATCTTGACTTGCCTGACTAGATTTGAACACGTTAAAATAAGATTTATTTTATTTACCTCGAAAAAAGAAAAAATAAATGGTTTAGGTGTCCTGTGCCATGGTCTGGGTGCTCTGTGCCATGGCCTGGGTGCTCTGTGCCATGGCACAGGCCACCCAAACCATTTATTATTTTAATTTTTCGAGGAAAATAAAACTACAATTCTTAAAGCAATTCATATTCTAACGTGTTCCCTTGCTCTAGCAAAAACTTGACGCCGGTCTGAAAATTGTATTTTTCGAATCTAGGGCCATTGGGTTTCTGTCGATGCCTCATTCTTGCATAAATGTCTATTTATGCAAGAATGAGGCATCGACAGAAACCCAATGGCCCTAGATTCGAAAAATACAATTTTCAGACAGTCCGTAGACAAAAAAAGCAAGTTTTCCAGCTGTGTAATCGAAAAAAACGTGAAAGTTAATATTATACTGTTTCGAACTTTATCTTCTATTGAATTTCAACGCTCCTGTATAGCAAAACTAGAATTTGTCACGGTCTGAAAATTGTATTACTGGAATCTACGTTCAATAGGCTTTCTGTCGATGCCTCACTCTTGCATTAATAGACAATCCGTGCACATAAAAAGCAGGTTTTTTCAGCTGTGTAATCGAAAAAGACGTGAAAGTTAATATTATGCGCTTTCGAATCTTATGTTCTATTGAATTCCTAGGCCCCTTGTAGCAATAACTAGAATTTGGCACGGTCTGAAAATTGTATTTCTGGAATCTACGTTCAATAGGCTTTCTGTCGATGCCTCATTCTTGCATAAATAGACAGTCCGTGGACATAAAAAGCAACGTTTTCAAGCTGTGTAATCAAAAGAAACGTGAAAGTTAATATTATGCCGTTTCGAACCTTATGTTCTATTGAATTTCAAGGCTCGTGTAGCAGACACATGAATTTGGGCTGGTCTGACAATTTTATTTTTGGAATCTATGATCAATAGGCTTTCTGTCGATGCATTACTCGTGCATCACTAGATTTGTCCGTGGAAGTAAAATGCAGCTTTTTCCAGCTGTGTAATCGAAAAAAACGTGAAAGTTAATATTATGCTGTTTCGAACTTTATCTCCTATTGAATTTCAAGGCTCCTGTATAGCAAAAACTAGAATTTGGCACGGTCTGAAAATTGTATTTCTGGAATCTACGTTCAATAGGCTTTCTGTCGATGCCTCACTCTTGCATAAATAGACAGTCCGTGGACATAAAAAGCAGGTTTTTTCAGCTGTGTAATCGAAAAACACGTGAAAGTTAATATTATGCGCTTTCGAATCTTATGTTCTATTGAATTCCTAGGCCCCTTGTAGCAATAACTAGAATTTGTCACGGTCTGAAAATTGTATTTTTGGAATCTACGGTCAATAGGCTTTCTGTCGATGCCTCATTCTTGCATAAGTAGACAATCCGTGGACATAAAAAGCAAGTTTTTTCAGCTGTGTAATGGAAAAAGCGGAATTCTCAAGTTCATAAAAAAGATATAATTAATTAACAACGACGCCTAACATTAAAAATAATTTTTGACTGCAGCCGGAATTGATCCTGGCTTCACACACTTGCAACACTTTGTCCTTACCACTAGATCACCTCGCCTACACTTGCTGTGACTCGTTTTTTATTCTACTTAATTCAATGTCGTTTCGGGTGGAATTAATTAAAAACGACGTCTGACATTAAAATGCTTTTGATACAACCAGGAATCGAAACTGGCTTCACACACTTGCAACACTTTGACCTTACCACTAGACCCTCTCGCCTACGCTTAGTTGAACTCTTTCTTATTGTACTTAACTGTTTCTCGTCTCGGGTGGAATTAATTAACAACGACCCTTTTTGCTGTTTTTTCCCCATTAATTAACAACGACACCTTTTGATACAACCAGGAATCGAACCTGGCTTCACGCACGTGCAACACTTTGCCCTTACCACTAGATCATCTCGCCTACACTTGCTTTAACTCCTTTTTTATTCTACTTAACTCATTCTCGTCTCGGGTGGAATTTATTAAAAACGACGCCTGACATTAAAATGCTTTCAATACAACCAGGAATCGAACCTTGCTTCAAACACTTGCAACACTTTGTCCTTACCACTAGACCATCTCGCCTACACTTAGTTGAACTCTTTCTTATTCTACTTAACTCTTTCTCGTCTCGGGTAAAATGCTTTTTATACAACCAGGATTCGAACCTGGCTTCGGGCACTTGCAACACTTTGTCCTTACCACTAGACCATCTCGTCTACACTTGCTTTAAATCCTTTTTTATTCTATTTAACTCATTCTCGTCTTGGGTGAAATTATTAAAAAACGTTTCCTGACTTTAAAATGGTTTTGACTACAACAGGGATCGATCCCTATAGTGGTAGTCTGCAACATCAGCAGACTACCTCTCGACTTCTAGATATATCCATTGGTTAGCAACTATACTAATTTCTACATAATCTCTCATCGCCAAATTTTACTTACGAAAATTAAGTCGCCAAAAATTAAAGGCTTGAGCCTTTATTTTTTGGCACGAAAAAATGATGAAAAACTAAAGTTTTTGATACTTAATTTTTGTCACTTTCTGAAAACTATAAGTGTAAAAAACGAACTATCAAGCGTTTATCTCCTCAGTACTTTTTTGCACATATTTTCCCTATTTTTCAGAAATATAAAATAATCCAAAATTTAAAGGTGATCTACAGTCCGATCTGCGCATGTGCACAAAGGAGCCCACTTTTTATGATACAAACAGTTTAACTATGTTTTGGGTTCTTGAAAAGCCTAATTATTGTTTCTTGATCATTTATTATACCCTAGAACTTGAAAATATAAATAGTTGTCGAATAAAGCTCAATATTTTGGACACAAAAATGTAAACAAAGGCTTTGTTTACATATGGACTGTAGAGCACCTTTAAGCTATTAGCCTTTACTTTTTGTGGATTTGGAAAGGTAATAACTTTTGTGGATTTGGAAAGGTAATAACGTTTACTTTTTTGCTGTTTTTTCCCCATTTATGAAAAATGGAAAAGGTCCCTAAAAATGGACGAAAAGTTAAGGCTATAGCCCTACTTTTTTGCTGTTTTTTCCCCATTTATGAAAAATGGAAAAAGTCGCTTAAAATGGACGAAAAGTTAAGGCTATAGCCTTACTTTTTTGCTGTTTTTTTGTCCATTTATGGAAAATGGAAAAAGTCGCTAAAAACGGACGAAAATATAGCCTTACTTTTTTGCTGTTTTTTTGCCCATACATTTATGAAAAATGGAAAAGGTCGCTAAAAATGGACGAAAATATAGCCTTACTTTTTTGCTGTTTTTTTCCCATACATTTATGAAAAATGGAAAAGGTCGCTAAAAATGGACGAAAAGTTAAGGCTGTAGCCTTACTTTTTTGCTGTTTTTTGTCCATTTATGGAAAAAGGAAAAAGTCGCTAAAAACGGATAGCCTTACTTTTTTGCTGTTTTTTTCCATTTATGAAAAATGGAAAAGGTCGCTAAAAATGGACGAAAATATAGCCTTACTTTTTTGCTGTTTTTTGTCCATTTATGGAAAATGGAAAAAGTCGCTAAAAACGGACGAAAATATAGCCTTACTTTTTTGCTGTTTTTTTCCATTTATGACAAATGGAAAAGGTCGCTAAAAATGGACGTAAATATAGCCTTACTTTTTTGCTGTTTTTTTCATTTATGGAAAATGGAAAAAGTCGCTAAAAATATAGCCTTACTTTTTTGCTGTTTTTTTCATTTATGAAAAATGGAAAAGGTCGCTAAAAAACGAAAATATAGCCTTACTTTTTTGCTGTTTTTTGTCCATTTATGAAAACTGGAAAAAGTCGCTAAAAACAGACGAAAAGTTAACACTATAGCCTTAATTTTTTGCTGTTTTTTGCCCATTTATGAAAAATGGAAAAAGTCGCTAAAAATGGACGAAAAGTTAAGACTATAGCTTTACTTTTTTGCTGTTTTTTTCCCATTTAGGAAAAATGGAAAGAGTCGCTAAAAATGGACGAAAAGTTAAGGCTATAGCCTTACTTTTTTGCCTCGTTTTAAAAAATTGAAAAGTCGGTAAAGATCCATTTATGAAAACTGGAAAAAGTCGCTAAAAACAGACGAAAAGTTAACACTATAGCCTTAATTTTTTGCTGTTTTTTGCCCATTTATGAAAAATGGAAAAAGTCGCTAAAAATGGACGAAAAGTTAAGACTATAGCTTTACTTTTTTGCTGTTTTTTTCCCATTTAGGAAAAATGGAAAGAGTCGCTAAAAATGGACGAAAAGTTAAGGCTATAGCCTTACTTTTTTGCCTCGTTTTAAAAAATTGAAAAGTCGGTAAAGATGGCCGAAAAGTAAAGGCTATAGCCTTACTTTTTTGCTGTTTTTTGCCCATTTATAAAAAATGTGAGAAAACTCGGTAAAAATGGACGAAAAGTAAAGGCCATATATAGCCTTACCTTTTTGCTGTTTTTTCCCCATTTATGAAAAATGGAAAAAGTCGCTAAAAATGGACGAAAAGTAAAGGTTATAACCTTACCTTTTTGCTGTTTTTTCCCCATTTGTGAAAAATGGAAAAAGTCGGTAAAAATGGACGAAAAGTAAAGGCTATAGCCTTACCTTTTTGCTGTTTTTCTCCCATTTATAAAAAATGAGAAAAGTCGGTAAAAATGGACGAAAAGTGTTTTTTTTCCCATTTATAAAAAATGAGAAAAGTCGGTAAAAATGGACGAAAAATAAAGGCTATAGCCTTACTTTTTTGCTGTTTTTTTCCTATGCATTTATGAAAAATGGAAAAAGTCGCTAAAAATGGACGAAAAGTTAAAGCTATAGCCTTACGTTTTTGCTGTTTTTTGCCCATTTATGAAAAATGGAAAAGTCGCTAAAATATGGACGAAAAGTTAAGGCTATAGCTTTACTTTTTTGCTGTTTTTTTCCCATTTATGAAAAATGGAAAAAGTCGCTAATAATGGACGAAAAGTTAAGGCTATAGCTTTACTTTTTTGCTGTTTTTTGCCCATTTATGAAAAATGGAAAAGTCGCTAAAATATGGACGAAAAGTTAAGGCTATAGCTTTACTTTTTTGCTGTTTTTTTCCCATTTATGAAAAATGGAAAAAGTCGCTAATAATGGACGAAAAGTTAAGACTATAGCTTTACTTTTTTGCTGTTTTTTGCCCATTTATGAAAAATGGAAAAGGTCGCTAAAAATGGAAGAAAAGTTAAGGCTTTTTTGCCCATTTATGAAAAACGAGAAGTCGGTAAAAATGGACGAAAAGTAGAGGCTCTAGCCTTACTTTTTTGCTGTTTTTTGCCCATTTGTGAAAAATGAGAAGTCGGTAAAAATGGACGAAAAGTAAAGGCTATATATAGCCTTACCTTTTTGTTGTTTTTTGCCCATTTATAAAAAATTAAAAAAGTCGATAAAAATGGACGAAAAGTAAAGGCTATAGCCTTACTTTTTGCTGTTTTTTCCCAGTTATAAAAAATGAGAAAAGTCGGTAAAAATGGACAAAAAGTAAAAGCTATAATAGCCTTACCTTTTTGCTGTTTTTTGCCCATTTATAAAAAATGAGAAAAGTCGGTAAAAATGGACGAAAAGTAAAGGCTATAGCCTTACTTTTTTTCCGTTTTTTTTCCATTTATAAAAAACGAGAAAAGTCGATAAAAATGGACGAAAAGTAAAGGCTATTATAGCCTTACTTTTTTGCTGTTTTTTTTCCCCATTTGTGAAAAATGAGAAAAGTCGGTAAAAAAAGTAAAGGAAAAGTAAAGGCTATAGCCTTACTTTTTTGCTGTTTTTTGCACATTTATGATCCCCATTTGTGAAAAATGAGAAAAGTCGGTAAAAAAAGTAAAGGCTATAGCCTTACTTTTTTGCTGTTTTTTGCACATTTATGAAAAATGGAAAAAGTCGCTAAAAACGGACGAAAAGTTAAGACTATAGCTTTACTTTTTTATTTTATTCTATTTTATTTATTTAATTCGCCTTATACATTTATTTGTGTTCGCCCATTTATGAAAAATGGAAAAAGTCGCTAAAAATGGACGAAAAGTTAAGGCTATATATATATATATATATATATATATATATATATATATATATATATATATATATATATATATATATATATATATATAACTATATATATATATATATAACTATATATATATATATATATATATATATATATATATATATATATATATATATATATATATATATATATATATAAATGAAAACGGTGATAAAAGACAGACTGAACACATAAATTTGATTTCATTTTAGGTTGTGAAAAACCGTGAGATTTAGAGGCTAAACCGTGAGACCGTGAGATGAGCCCTTAAACCGTGAGTCTCACGGCCAAACCGTGAGAGTTGGAAGGTCTGCAATGAAAGCAGAATATGCAAATTTGTTTGCGATTTACAGGGCACTTTCTTACCTTCCTTGCGAGCCACTTGCCATCCATATATTTAAATAAATGATAAATGTCAATTTTCCCCTTGAGAATTTTTTTTCTAATGCTATTTA
>CACRXK020000369.1:0-47713 GCA_902702795.2 Paramuricea clavata | reverse complement strand
TTATATATATATAATATCTTACTTAGGGACCCCTCGAAAGTAGTTTTAGGTTCTACATGGCAAGATAAACTAGGTCAATTTGAACCCATATTTTTCCATTTTCGCAAATGTTATAAAGTTTTTTAGATTTTTATTGTTGAGAAGAGATATACAACGTTTTATTTTTTAGTCATCTTCCACGATTACGGTGGGAAGAGCGAAAATATAGGCCGCGGAATATTGCTTAGCAGTAACCGCGTCAGGTACGCTCCGCAGGAAACTAAGTACAAGTTGCGTAATTGAAACCTTAGCGGGAGCAAATTGTGAATATTTTGATGGAAGCTGTTGAAAGTTTCCACCTTTTCTTGGACATCTAATGACATCTCGTAAGTATATTTCATTATCTGGCGACGAGAATAACTTGTAACAAAATGAACGTTCTTTGGGGATCTTGCTTGCCAGAGGGCCATTCCATTTAATGTACACCCTCCCCCCCCCTCCTATGGACGAGGTCAATAAAATTTGAACCCCTAAGAAAAAAAGATCAAAGGATGCCAATGCACACAATCCCTCGGAAATTCTCGTCCATAGGGGGGGGGGTATATTAAATGGAATGACCCACTGAATGATTCTGTTGACCTTGCTTGTACGTGCATTTCTGATTTCTTAAATTGTAGTTTTTGCATTGTTTTTATTTGGCAGCAAGATTAACAAGAACACTGAAACAAGTGGTTCATTTTCGCAAGATTCCAAATCTGTTGTATTGTACATCTAAAGCCCAGGTGTGTTTGACCTATAGTGATAAAACTGAACAATTTTCTCGGCAAAATCCTAAACCTAATACTGTATATTATATATCAAATACACACTGTATAATGAAAAGAAGAAACAGTTTGTCAGTGCTCTTAATAACAACACATAGACCAGCATTTAATGTATGTTAGTGCATGTTTAATATTGAGTGGCAGCACTCTCTCCCTGACAAGTAAAATAATCTGGTGTTAGACAGAGTAAAATAATAAAGTAACCCATTAAGTTGCATTGTGCTG
The DNA here is from genome assembly GCA_902702795.2 of Paramuricea clavata. NCBI lineage: Eukaryota > Metazoa > Cnidaria > Anthozoa > Malacalcyonacea > Plexauridae > Paramuricea > Paramuricea clavata. The sequence goes on along the minus strand of CACRXK020000369.1, from coordinate 46,685 downwards.
TAAGGCATCCATCTTACTTTGTTATTTTATTCGGTATAATGCCAGATGATTTTACTCATCAAGGGGAGATCAATAAAAATCAATAAACTAGAAGTCAAGCTAGTGAATATTCCCTGATAATCACTGAGCCTGAGGTGAATAATTGTTTTAGTATTTTTACACAAGTCTTTTGTGTTTTTTGGGACTGAATTTATTTTAATTTTGCTTATTTCGTTATCATTAACTTCACAAAACGGCTAGTCGCCATTTTGTAAATATCGGTTTTGTTACGTCAAATTGGACCAATCAACTTGTAGGATTTGTTATATTCACTTAATATACAAAAATACTGAAATATTGTATTACAAGTGTGAATTACACTCTTATAGTTACATAGCACAAAAACAATTTTCAAACCATAGCATTTTTTTTCAGATGAGTAGGCCAGTAGAAGAGGCCATTGCAAACAAATTAACAAGTGAATTGAATGTAGGTATCAAAACATGTTCTGTGACTTTATATTGTTTTCAACCGTTGAAGATATGGATTGAAAGATTTTGTGTAAATGTGGTTAAATTTTAAATGATTTCTTTTTCAGCCTTCATACTTGAATGTGATTAATGAGAGTTATATGCACAATGTACCAAAAGGTAAACTTGAATCTTGAGGCAATTTTTTCTTTTGATTAAAAATGTGTTATGACCACAGGATCGGCCCAGGGTATATTTATTTTACCTATGCCTGCCTGTTACTGTTATGACAGGCAAGGCTTGTTAGAGAAGGAGGGCTATTTCCAGTGCTGTAGCAAGCTCGATAATTGGGGGGGGGGGGCAGATATTCATATATTTGTGTTCACAGACCATAAAAACAATCGATTTCTAAAGAAATTAATAATGCATAACACAAATATATGAATATCTGCCCCCCCCCAATTATCGAGCTTGCTACGGCACTGGCTATTTCTGTTAACTAGTAAATATTCTGAAATTTGTTTCTTCTAGATTCAGAAACACATTTTAAAGTAGTTGTTGTTTCAAATAAATTTGAACAATTATCTTTAATTCAGGTAAATTTGTTCAGTACAATAGTCAATACTTTTGCGATAGTAAGCTTTGAAATTAACATGTAAAGTCATCTGGTGTCTTAGTTACTGGATCAATTTTCTAGAGACATAGATTGGTGAATCAAATTTTACAAAATGAAATGGCCAACTCTGTACATGCCTTATCGATTCAGGTATGCGTGTTATCACACTCTAGATTTTTTTGAAAAGTTGCACTTGCAGGAACTTGTTACAACAAGCTTTGTTAATTTTATTTAGAATGAGCTTTGTTTGATTTAGATTTGTTTGTTTGTTTAATAAACGCCAACACTCAATGGCATTATATTTTATGACATTTCTGTTGCAGGCAAAAACACCTGAACAATGGGAAAAATCTGAAGGCAAAATATCGAAGTCTCCTCCATGCCTCGGTGGTGCTGGTAGATAGAAATATATAAAAGGTAATTTTGACATAAGACCATTTGGCTTCATCAAATGATAAGCAAAGCTAGGTTTTATTTGAGGGTTTATTGACCCTTTACAGAATGATACCAACAAGAAACAAATATACAGAGCCAAATTTGTTTCTGAATTCTACTTTCTTATTAATGGAGCATATAGAAAAAGGAAATCACAAAAGATTAATTTACAGGTACAAGATTTTCATAAAGAAATTATTCTTGTAATGAATGTTTTTCTGTTGTTGCAGGTGGTTGGATTACATATATCCAAGGATTAGTTTCAATTATTGAGGAGTTTGGTTAGTCACCTTCCTAAATATAATGTAGGGTTTAATTCCAATTATGGTATTATCATATCCTGACCCCCTCTTGGGAACAATAGAGTCAAAAACCATGTACAGTGTATGGAGAAAGAAGAGATAATTTATAGTTATAATAAACTACTGACAGGTGATATTAAAAATTAAGTTAAAAAAACATGACTGTTTAATAATATATCTCCTGTAAATGCTGCTGTGGTTATACCAGGTCTACTTTGTGATTATCTTCATTAGTTTTTAACGTTGTGTGTCGGGAATTTCCCTTTTCAATTCTCCGGAAAGACGTCAAGATTTGCGATGTACACAAGTCACAAGACTATTACTTTTGATCAGCAAAATCTGCGAAGTTAGAACAAAATTTTTATGACAGTTCTCAATACGTTTAATACTACGGATGAATGATTTTAATGTGCGGTTTACGATTAAGGGGGCTCTTCTCCCCAGGATTCGTAGCTAATGATATTCCTGTCTCCTTGGTGATGGCTGTTTGTGGCTTAAGTAGCAACATCAACAAAGAATCTTGAATTTCATCCAACCACATCGAGAACTACATCGCTTTCAAGAATGCAGAATAAACTCCCAATTGTAACAACGAATCCAGAAATCTATAAGAAGCCAAGACATTTGCCCGGGTAAGTTGACGAATGTTTCTAACCATTTCACGCGCGTATAATATTTTGGCGGGACCACCCGTTAATTTAGTACAGTTTCTGCTCTACAAGAGGATATTAACTGAAGCTTGCGGAAGTTTGTCAATGGCTAAAGTGTTGTCGTTGTATAAACCAGTAAAAATTAGCAGATATGTCGAGGCCCTACTTTACCGAAACGATTTTTGGCTCGGGTCTTTGTGGACGTTCAACGCCTATTCAAATTTGGAATTTGGCCAGCCAATACGATGCAAGCAGGTTCACCTCCTTCAAAAGAGTCTGTCCCTTAGTGACTGTGACCTGGCCTTAGCTAAGGGTCTAGGACAGACACGGTGCTCCCCTCCTCCTGCAGGGGGGGTACCCGAATGAAGTACAAATCTAAAACCCTGACATGCATAATATCCACATTATTAATTGACTTTCGAATAAGATAAAACATGATTAAATTGCAATAGAAAGATACTGTCATGAAAATTAGTTCCCAGCGGGATATGTTGAAATATTCTCCATTTCAGTTACACAGGTCACGTGCATCAGGAGAACTTCCAGTATGGTGAAACATATGGCAACAAAACAGCGAAGTTGTTGTCTCAATATCGCACTGGCAAACTTCAAGACAGCACACTGGGCGTGAATGGGAGAGGAGGCGATGCCCAAATACCTTTTCCGACATACTACGATCATGATCCGAGTCGCGTCATCGGAACACGACCAAGAACTTGGGAACGATGGCAACCGCAACATAAATATGACCTTCTGAACAGCAGTTCACGTGAAGAAAAAATTCGAGATTTCAATAAGGTAGTATTTTTATAATCAGAGATTTTAAGTTTTTCCTAATTTTATTTTCACGGGGATATGTAAGAGCGGGGTGCGATAATTCAAGATTGTGCCTGCGTACCTTGTCTGCGTACCTTGTCTGCATATCTGTACGGAGCTGGTACGAACGAACACAAAGAAGTACCCGACCGTAATATTGGCTCCGGTACCTAAGTACGAGAATTATTGCAGCCTAAAAATATTTGAAGCACTATGTGTATGAAAGAATATTTCTTTGTTTCTGATTTGCAGGCAGCTCAACAACACCGTGAACAGTATAAGGACCACAGTGGAACACGTCCTCCTGTTGATGTCTTTGTTCAACCCAATATTTCATATCCATCTACCATAACAACACAGAGGTAACTTATCAACCCATCGTCAACACCGACCAGGGAGACCACGAGGATCACGGGGACCACGAGGACCTTGAGTCTCTAATTGAAGAGCTGCCGCGAAGAGCTCCACTTGATGTATCTTCGCTTATCAAATGTGGTACTGGATTAATTAAATCATGTTTTCCTGGGAAGAAATCTTGCCAAGCTAACAATTATAATATAATAACACACAATAATTGAACACAATTGCAAATTCAATTATATCAAGAAATTAATTTTCTTTTACATTAGACTTGTTAAAAAATTGCTTAGGCCCTTTGTAGAATTTGGGTGTGAACAATGGGTGACTGAATGACATGGGGGGCAATAGGATTTTCAAAGTGTTGAAACGTCTGAAAAGGCATTATATACTCTCCAACATCGTTGCTAAATCGTTGTCTATTTTGGCTCCTTCAATAAACTCTTCTAAAGATAATTTGCCATCAGAATTCTTGTCTACACGTTCAAATATATCATTGGCCATATCAGACGCAGCGTCATCTTCACTGCCTGATAATTTCTTAATTGCCGTCAATATACCAAGCAGCTCATCCCTGTAGAAGAAATGAACGCACGTTTAATCCTAATTAGTTTCATTCTAATTCCTAATTAGTTATTCTTACCTTGTAATATAGCCGTTGCCATCAATATCGTACATAGTAAACGCCCATTTCAGCCGCTCGTCCACGTTACCTCTTTTCATAACCGACATCGAGACAATCAACTCACGAAAATCCAAAACTCCGTCTCCATTTTGATCAAAAACACGAAACGTGTGTTCCGCAAACTCCGATGGATCCCCATCTGGGAAAAAATTGGAGTAAAGTTTTTTGAAATCCTCGACAGTCATCGTGCCAGTTTTACTGTTCCTTTTAAACTCCTTGTAATAAGCTTTAATTTCTTGTTCGCTGAATGTCGTCGCTTTTGACAAGTCGTTGAGGTCCCGTGGTTTCAGCTTGCTTTGTTCCTTTCCCATTGTTATGGCGAAGCTACAAGAGACAAGAACATATTCAACATAGACCTATGTTTTGAATGCGGAAATGTCGCTTTTCCGAACTGCCATTTTTGATTAACAATTTTAAACAATAGTTCATCCCAATCTATATGTCCCACTGTTGATTTTTGTGGCAAGGCCAAATACCACTTTAGGTAGAGCCACAGAAATATTCGTCTATTATTTCTATGGGTAGACTATTTTTTTTAATACAGGCAGAAATAAACAAACGTAGTAAGATGAGACCTTTTGATGGACAATGTAATATTTCTTCACAAACCTCGAGTTGTAAAATGCACAGTTAGCTGAAATTCGTTAAAACACTGCGTCCTCGAGATCAGAAATATAACTGCTTCTTTGGAGACGTCCAGCAACCTTCATTAGAAGCGTAATTGTTATAATTATCGAACTATAAACCAAGTTCAATGCAGCTAATTAATACAATTGTTACTAATTGGACGAATGAATATCGTAATTATCATAAATTATCAAATTAATCTTTATTAATACTTCTTCAGACGCGCAAATTTTCTATGACAAGTTTTTGGTTTTCTGACGGTAGCTATTATATTGCGACTGCAAACGAAACTCAGTAACATGCACACATACCCGTCCAGTATGCCGCATTCGGCAAGTTTGAAGTTTCTATCGAAATTGAATTTAATTGCGTGAATTAATCGGATCTTGTGTCGTGTTGTTTATGTTGAGTAGTGTAAACTCAATGGCTTCACAGATGGCATTGATAGGAACACAAAACGCGTGGTGTAAAAAGTTACTAATACCATTCGTAACGCCATTACGTCTTGTCGTATATTCGACGGATGAAATACAAAGTTGAAAATATTTTTCACTATATATTTTGCACTATTTTTCGTGCTTTCATAACGTGTTTCCGTCTAAGATCTGTTTGTTATCTCACAGAAATCGTTTCCCTTCCATAATTGATTCATGAAGATTGAAGGATGAGTTCAAACGAGCCACAATAATCGACGCTATGTATTCATCTGCCTCGTTCTTTAATAAAGCTCGTTTTATTTCCAAAACAACTATAATTCATGAAGAATTATATCCAATCTCATGCAGCACTAAATATACGCTTCATGCTGTCGACTGTCGAGCGTATATAGGGGGTATGTTTTAATTAGTTTCTCATCCAGCCTTGATTAGAAAATGATCCTTACCGTTTACTTGAAGCTATTTCCCTCGACTTGGCTAGAAGATCTTCCCTCGGTCTAAAATACGTTCTGTGAAATTCTGATTTTCATGAATGTTCTTTCCGTTTTCAAATGTCTCAGTGACCTCTCACCATGGGGGAGTAATTTATGTTTATTTCATTTCCGCAAACATTTAGAAAATGTCGATAATATCTTGTTGCTATGCGCACAAACACCAGTATAAATATTTAAGAATACCTTCTAAAGCATTCACACTACTGACACTAGACCTGCTAAACTTTTCGAAAAATTGAGAAAAGTGGCGAAAATGACCTTAACTTTTTCTCGAATTTTAACCACTTTTTCATGAAATTTAAGGTCAAGGTCAATTTAAGGCCCTTAATATTTTTTTGAAAAAGTTAAGGCTAACCCCTTACCCACTTTTTCACCACTTTTGGACACTTTGACTTCTGTGCTCTTGTAACGTGCTCTTTCACGTACTCTTTCACGTACCGTGCTCTTGTAACGTGCTTCTTTCATGTACCGTGCTCTTGTGACGTGCTCTTTCACGTATCGTGCTCTTGTAACGTGCTCTTTCACGTACCGTGCTCTTGTAGCGTGCTCTTCACGTACCGTGCTCTTGTAACGTGCTCTTTCACGTACCGTGCTCTTGTAACGTGCTCTTTCACGTACCGTGCTCTTGTAACGTGCTCTTTCACGTAACGTGCTATTGCACACGTGCTCTGCCATCCCGTTGCCAAGACGACTGATATCCAAAATGGCGTACAAATTTCTGTTGTTTTTGTAAATTTATCTTTGAATTCTTATAAAAAATCGACGATAAAAATACAGAATCACAATGCCAACACCTTCAAAATTTGAAGCAGTAGTTCCTTTATGTGGAAATGGTGAGGATAATGAAAATAACTCCTTTGAAACGCGTGATGTGTTTAGCAAAGATATCTTGGACGATAATGCTATGGCGTTAGTTCTAGTTGAAAGAGACAAACTTCAAACAAAGACTAAACAACCAGATGAAGCACAAGGTAAAACTAAAAGTAGTTGTAAAATTGTCACATGATTTGCAAGTTATTAAATTGTTGGAGCTTAAATATGAAGCATAGTTTCAAATTTGTACAAAGAATCTTTACAAATGCATTAAATCAATTTTTATTTCAAATTGTTTTAGTTTAGTATACTGTAGTGATAGTTTGTACCCAGTAATTCCATGTCCCAGTCTTTGTATGAACTATAAATGTGTGCTTGACGTCATCACATGTTGTTATTTCCAGGTCGACTATCAAACTTAATAAAAGGATGGTGTAGATTCTCTTCAACATTTTACAGGCGTGATAGTTGCCAATTTACAACATGTGTTTCCCCCTGCGTCAGAAAGGCAACAACACACCTGCAGCAGCTCAACGATCAGCTAACGAGGTTGAGTGTTGTTCAAGAAGGAACGCAACCAGTGGATTATATGTTGGCAATGTGTGGAGAAGGTAATTGTGTCATTCAACATGTACAAGCAATTTAAACTAAGCTGAGTGTGATTATATTTTCTGTGAGACAAGTCACTATAGCTATGTTTAAATGTTTGTAAAGAAAAAGGTTTTTTTAAGTTGTGACATTGTCAGTTGGAGAAAATTAAATATATTTAATAATATTAATATATCTTTTCTCTGTAGAAAGTCCTGCGTCAGTTATGCCAGAATCCCAACCAATATTGTCCCGACCAGTGTCATACGGTGATACATCAGCAGCATCCAGTATTGAATTATCTACCGTCGGGTTTTCACCTTTGTTTGAAAACACGCCTTGTAGACACTCCAGTACTTCTTCATCACAGGTAAACAAACATTTTACACATTAAATTCTATTTTGTCAAGAAAAAAGAAATATTTTACAAAAGAAACCAAAACAGGTCCCACTAGCACTCAAAATCTGTCATTAAGGGACGGTGCTGTAATTGGGGAAGCACTGCCATTGTCTATATACTAGTGTGTCATATTTATCTTGTTTAGTATGTAAGCTAAATAGAAATAACTAAATAAACTGTGTGATGTGTTTTGTGCTTTATGCTGTGTTTTTGTAGAATAAAACATCATCAAGCTTGGAAAAATCAAACACGTCTGCAGAAAAGCAACATTCAGCACATCAGCATCTAGGTTTTGATGTTGTTGAAGAAGTGGTGAGATTGATGGCTCGAATGGAAGATGATAGATTGTCAACACAACAAATGTTAATCAATGAAAGACAAAGAGTGAATCATTTAAGATCTCAGATTGATCAACTGGCATTTAAACGTTTAATGGATCTCCCTGCTGCTGTTCAGAAAGGCATGAATATATATTTGGTTTTTAAATAATATAATGGTCATAAGAAAACATGGCTAGTTTATATGATTGTTTTGTTTTCACATTATCTTGTGTAGAACACGAATCTTGTGCGACTGACATTAATGAATTAAAATGGCATTGTGGGTATCAAGGAAGAGTCGAGACAAGACTTGGAAGAAAGGTTGATCAGGCAGGTTGGTTCAATGTGATTATGTTTATGTAGGGATATGTTATGAGTGTGAAGAATAGTGTGATGTGGTTGGCATAAAAAATACATGAAAGTTCACATCATTGTAGTCTTGGGCATCTCTGCATGTCCAGTGAGCGTCATTGAGAGATTGTATTGAATATTAAATGTTGTGTTGTTATAGAATTGCAACATTTGAAAATCATTGGTGAGTTACAATCTTCCAAAGAAAGTTGGTAAGTCTAATTTATTTTGTGTCTTTTCTAAGTTAGCCCCTTGAGTCACAATGTGCCCTGATGTGCCGTATTTTTGTTATTTTACTTTGTCTATAATGCCAGATTATTTTACTCTTTCTGCCGCTAGACAATTTTACTTATCAAGGAGAGAGCGCTCAGGTGCTGTTAACTCATTGAGTCGCATTGTGCCCTGATGCGACATACTTTATTATTTTACTCTGTCTAATATGCCAGATTACTCATCAAGGGGAGAGCGCTGCCGCTTGACATGTTAATTTATGTTCAAAATATCCTAGGTCAGCCCTGGAAGACTGTGTGTTGGTCATCATTTAATTAATTATCTAATTCAAATGATGCAGTTTTGAGTTGCATTTACAAACATAAGTAGCGATCAGTGAAATCATATTTGATATTACATTTTGTATGTTTTCATGCTGATAATGTTGTAAATAAATGCACTGAGAAAAATCACATTCTCAATCAATATGTTATTTTTCCTTTAGTCCCTTAGTTCGTGAGAAGCTTGAGCTAGAAGATATTGCGATGGCAAGCATTCAATTAAAACAAGATGAAACTGATGAAGAATTACGACAAACATTGAAACGTCTTGAAGCAACTCAACAGAAAACAAAAGAGGCAAAAGCACTAGCAATTCAAGAACGAACATTGATTAAAAAAGATGTGGACATTATCAGGAACTTACTCAACGAAGTCAGGTATTCAATTGTTTAATCGCTAATAAGTTTAGTTTTTTGTAAGTTTGCATGGCGATAAAACATGCAATACTTTTTGTTTGTGGAAACACCTTGTAAATTTATTATTGCAAAGTTTTCGATCTGTAAGCCCGGATCTTCGTCAGTGCTAATAAATATTTGTAAACATTGTTAGCACTGATGAAGATCCGAGCTTACAGAAAGCTTTGCAGTAATAAATTTATGTGGTGTTTCCACAAACAAAAAGTTTTATTAATAGTTCTGCAACTTATTCAAAGGAAATTATGAAAGATTATTATGGAGAAAGTCAGTTGAAGGTTGTGTTATTTAATGTATTCCTTGTACAATTGTACATAACCCTGAATAAATTGTTTTGATTGTATATAGTGATGAACTTGCGCAGTTGAAGATGAACTACACATCTAATGTACACACCATCAGTGATATCAAGAACACCTTGAAAGAAAACGCTCAACAATGTGTTAATTTAGGTGAGTTTAACTGTTGTTTATCATGGATTGTACGGAAGTATTCAGTGAATTAAGTGCAATTTGAGTGTAGTACTCTGTTCATTAGAGACATGTGAGTTTTTGTTTCAGAAAAACGTGAAGAGTGGGTGAAAAATCAGGAAGCTGCTCAACACGACAAGGTATGATGACAGTTTCAACTTTGATATTGCTGGTTGGATGCGAGGTCATTAAAATTATTGTTGTTTTGTATTTTTTATAGGTTGGAAAGTTAAGAGAAAAAATAGTTGAACAGACGTCGGAGCATGCTAGGTTGACGGAAGAAAATGAAAAATTGAAGAAGGACAACCAAATTATGGTAAGTGTATTATGTGATAAAAGAATATAGCACAATACTAATTTGTTTTAAGACTATGGCATTCATTCTGCCCTGCATGTAATTACTGTGAAATATGACATTGACAGGAAGGAGATTATCAATCGTCTATCACGAAACTAAAGATAGAAATCAAACAATATGAGATACAAGTACGAGAATTATCAAGAAAGAACAAGGCATTGAGAGAGGACATGGATAATATTGTAAAACAAACAGAAAAATTGTAAGTAAAACATAATATTCCATCTCAATTGATGGGCAGGCTGGTGAACTATAATATTAAATTATTATTTTTGAATTAACAATACAATGATGCCTCTAGTAAATACTACAATTCATAAAACCCTAATTATATTAATCCTATTGTAACATTGACCAGTGCCCTTCCATATAAGGGAAGAGCATCAGCCGTCAATGTTTGTAAGTTATTATCAGAAGACAACTCATGCTAACAGTCCAGATCAGAGACTCCAGATCAGAGACTCCAGACTCCAGATTGCATTTCTCTGCTTATCCGATCTTTCTCATTGTTAAACAATTCTCTTATATCATTTTTCAGCCAATCACTGATGGTATGACTCTGTGTCCTTCCCGTCTTTCCCGTAGTTCAAAACACAGCTACTACTTTATTTCAATACGGAACTATTTCGCAATATAAAACTAACTATATAGAGAGAGAAAACAAAATGAGTGATCTTCCAATGGGGATTCTATGTATTGTTTTTCACAGTAAGAAGCAGAGAACGTCAGAAAAGAAAGCGTTAATCAGAGCTGGCCAGGAAGCGGAAAAAGTGAAACAGCACATCGAGGTTTGTAACATGAATGTACGGTACCACATAGTTCACGTATGTTGTATGACATCATCATTCGCAAGTCAAGGAGTACAATTTATTGCCCAGTTTCCAACAATGAACACAGTTAATCTTGATTCTTTTTGTTATCAGAGATACATGGTAGTCTTGCTCTCAGTCTGTCTAAGTTTGGAAAACCTTGACACAAACGCGAGCTCTTGACGACCATAAGAACGGTCTTTAATTATTTTCAGATGATGAATGAAGAAGTGAAGAAGCTGAAAACTCTGAACCATTCATTAAAGTTGGCCAAAGCTCGAGCTGAGGAAGATTATTTTACTGAAGAAGATTCTTTGAGAACTGCGGAACAGTCGTTGAAAAATCAGTTGAAAGAGGAGTCACATGCAAGGACCATACTCCAGGTAAAATTACATCGCATCTATTTAGCAAATGTTTCGATCTGACAGCCAGGATCTTCATTCAACAACACAGTACAAGTTCTTTGTATGTTTGCATGGCGATAAAACATATAATAGTTTTGTTTGTGGAAACACCACGTAAATTTATTACTGCAGTAATAAATTTACGTGGTGTTTCCACAAACAAAACTATTATAACACAGTATATAATTTATGTTTACTCTGATGAAGTCTTCTTCTTTACCAAATAGATATGCTATACAGTATCATATTTCAAGTAATTGTATTTCCTATGAAGATTGCTGTTTATACAGCGTCGTCACCGTTTCTTTGTCGTCCTCCAATGATTTTTTGTCGCGTTTATTCAGTACTTACAGTTCGCTTTTGTTGGTGAACTTTAGGCACGCATTGCAACGGACACTTCAGATTTACTCCGATCACGCATTGACTCAAAGAAGAAAAAAGAAAAGGTAGGGGTATTCTTATGTACAGTATCTCCATTTGTACCCTAGACTGTTTACGATTTAGTGACCTAGGAAACGGAGATATATGTACCCCAAAAAGAATGCATGATTTGTAATATGACAGGAAAACGTGCCATGCATCTCTTGAAGAGCTTGCTTAGGAAATATTGACATGTTTTGATTAGTCTGTAATGCCACAATGTTCTAATGTTACCTACATTATCCGTTCCAGATGTCTCAACAAGCTTTGGACGCAGATAAAGTTCTAAATAGCATCAGAGAGCAAGTGGAGAGACTGGAAACAGTTCACAGTGAACGGGAACAGGTAGGAGAAGCAAGCGACGTTTTTTTAATACACATTCGCGGACGTCACGCATCATTTAACCACAGAGTACTTTACATACAGAGGTCTTACCGTAAGGTAGTTTTTAACAAAATAACTGGTAAATTTCAATATGTTTTCAGGGGGTGACAGCTTTAGGGCACATGCTAAAAACATGGCGGACTTAAAAAATCTCTTACGCTAAATTAACTGAATTAATCAAGAACAGAATAGAAACGTTTATGATTGATTTGGAACAAGAACGGATGAGAGTATAGATATAAACTTTTCATAAACCCATTTGTCCAGAACTAATTTTGTCTAAATTTCCTCCAGACTATTGCTCAGATCAGTGAAGTCCTAGAGAAGTTGAACAAACAACGGGAAGAAATGGAATCAAAATACCGAGCAAGGATTGTCGAGTTAAGACCAAAGGAAGAACAGAACAAGGTATAGTATGGTTAACTGCGCCTCTCTTAATGAAAATACTGGAGATTACAGGCGAACATCCGCTCCTCGGGCATCCCACTCGACAGAAATTGGTTCCGAGTTCAATAGAATAAACATGTGTGATGTTGATCAATAAACATGTGTGATGTTGATCAATAAACATGTGTGATGTTCATCAATAAATATGTGTGATGTTGATCAATAAACATGTGTGATGTTGATCTATAAACATGTGTGATGTTGATCAATAAACATGTGTGATGTTGATCAATAAACATGTGTGATGTTGATCAATAAACATGTGTGATGTTGATCAATAAACATGTGTGATGTTGATCAATAAACATGTGTGATGTTGATCAATAAACATGTGTGATGTTGATCAATAAACATGTGTGATGTTATAATATTTGTGATGTTACTCTGAGTGTATATCCACACCGGGCGAGCTTGAAAAATATGCCCGGCCACGGTGGGATTCGAACCTACGACCTTTGGAATACTAGCCCAAGCTCGCCCGGTGTGGATATACACTCAGAGTAACACCACAAATATCATATTCACCTGAGTACACTATACCAACACAGAACAAATGTGTGATGTTGATCAATAAACATGTGTGATGTTGATCAGTAAACATGTGTGATGTTCATCAATAAACATGTGTGATGTTCATCAATAAACATGTGTGATGTTCATCAATAAACATGTGTGATGTTCATCAATAAACATGTGTGATGTTCATCAATAAACATGTGTGATGTTCATCAATAAACATGTGTGATGTTCATCAATAAACATGTGTGATGTTGATGTTGTTGCAGCACGAAAGACTGGAGCTACAGCAGAAGATTGATCATATTCAGTGGAGGTCCGACATGATGTCGACGAAAATCAAAGATATGTCATCTTCAACTGTCATGATGACGAGGGTGATTGACTCCACTGCAGAAGATATTGCTAAATTGGAGTAAGTAGTAAAATATTTCTGCTTTTCGTGCAGGGTTTCACGGCTGACTCAATAAGCTAGTTCAGTCTAGTTCAGAGCCAGTCAACGCCACACGATTCCACTGATCATCAGCGGAGAGTGTTGCCAACTCAAGGGGTTAATGAACTCATTCTTACTCAAGCATTACTGGTATTATTTAATGTTTCGCCATTATAAGCCGGTCAGCGGTTTGATTTGTTGTTTGAGTTGGTCGGGGGAATGAGTAAAAAAGCTGTATACGATTTTATTTTAACAGAGAGGACGACAAGGAAGTGAGAGTTCGTCTTGAAGCGAGTAATGATGCAGAAGACAGTTTAAAAGAAGTTCTTCAAGCAGCTAAAGGTAACATTTTCTCATTCTGGTTAAACTTTATAAGCGTTTTTGCGTATATACTCTATTTCAGATTATTGCTAAAATATTGTATTGAAGGAACATATATGAACAAGATAGTTTTTTTTTAGATCGTTTGTTGTGTAGAAAAAAGGAACATATCTTGCACGTTAACAACAGAAAGTTAGCTTTGCATCAAACTTCGGTAGGTAAACACCTTGACAATGTCAGATTGCAAATTACGTATAAACTATAACGTGCATACTGGACGCTACTGCACATTTGCAATAGTATTTTAATGATCACTATTGATTTAGATTGCTCTTGATGAGAAGCTCGCAGAAAACAAGGCTCTAGCAGAAAGATATCAAAGACTTTACAGTCAACATTTACAAACCAAGGATTTGTTCTTCAAAAAATACGAAAACATCGTTAATGAAGAAAGTCATTTGAAAGATCATAAAGAGGTATGATACGTCAAAAAGTTCATGTATTGTTGTTACGAGATCTTATTTTGTGACAGTCATGAAATTCATTGCAATATGAAATGCCTCCTTAGAATACTGACCTTACCGTGACCTTATAGGGATATACATGTAAAGCCGGTTTAATTTTTCTTTGTCTTGTGATTTTTCCGTCCTATGTCTAGTCAGTCTAGAGTATGCTTATCGAAAAACCATAGGTCCGAATACGCACACAATTTCATTAAGCATGCTTAAAAATGTACCGCGCTTGACTTACCCTTGGTGAACAATGAAATTGTTGCGTTATCCCTTACCGATATGATCCCTTGATTTTTGGCGATAATATTTACACCGTATTGTTTCTTTTTTCCAGTTGTATACGTTACAAGGTCGGCTACGCGAGTGTCTTCAACATTACTACAAGCTACGAGGCTTGCAGAACAAATCTCAAGTGGCGCAGTTCAAAGTAAACAGCAAGCACAACAATGATAAACTGTTTCAGCTGAAACAAGAATTATCGGATGTTGTGATACACATCAACGATTTTTTAAAAAATATTTCTGAATCTCACCAAACAATTTCTTTGAAAGACTACAAAGAGACGTCAATTGTGAGATGACTACCAGCTTCTTCCGTTCATTAATCACCGTGATATGTCATTTATATTCACCAAATCGCCTCGCATTGCAATTTGCTATTTTTTATTCTCCCTCTGTTACTTCCAATGTGTATTGAAAAGTGGTCAATATTAAAGTGGCTATGTTGTATTATAAATGAACGTAAAAATTTGAGCTGAACTCTGGTGAAGGAGATATTCACGCGACATGTATTTAGCGTCAGACCAGCGTGGCTCAACCGCAGGCAAAGAGTTCATTTGAAAGCTTTTGCAGCATTAACGTTTTCTTAACTCTTCCCAAGCGAGAACGAAACTCGAATGAGAATTGATTAAATATTACGGCGCATGTATAGCGAAACGTTTCGTCGAAATTAGAACAAGCTCCAAATTATTTGACGATTTTATGAAATTCAGTAAAGTTCTACCATAAATACATGTATTACGACGACCCCTTCATTAAATTTATTACATAATTAAATTAGCATTAATAACGAACAATCTAGAAGTATTACAAAATGAAATCAGACAACTAAACAACATGTTTTAATTTTGTATTGTTTTAAAAAACCATCCAGAGACCTGCCCTTTCTACATTTAACACATACGGCATGCCCGACAATCATCACAGCTGTGTTAATAATAACTCTTCACAGTGCAGAAAGGGCATATATGAAAATTCAAGCCCTCTGTCCCATTTCTGGCAGAAATGAGTCCAATGATACCGAAGGGGAGGGGAGGGGTGGAGGCCGGGTAATAGTAGGGGATTCGGGTCACAGAATAAGGAGATTCGGGCTTTTTCTCGCGGGCGACAGCCCGAGATAGGGGGGACATATAATGTTGTGTGTGAAGGACAGGGGACATTTGACTATTTTTGGAGAACAGGACTGGTTTGCTTTCGCCTCCTGCACAGACGCTGTTAGCCATAATTATTTTATGTTTTATACTCATAGTTTGATAATATATTGTATATTTGGGCAATTTTAAGTCGATTTAACTAACGAAAAATTCGGCCACATACATCTGGTACAACGCAAAATATTGAATTCCATCGTTGACATGATGGTATAGTGGTAAAGACTGAGGCCAGCATGAGCAAAAGTTGTGGACCATTCCCAGGTAAAAATTTCGTAACTTTTCGTATAATTTTTTTTTATTTCTTTTTGCCATTATTTTTCCCAGAAGTCTCCGGATCACTGCTCATAACAGCTTCATGCTCATATTGTGATAATATTTTGTATATTTGGACAATTTTGAGTCGATTTAACCAAAGATGACGAGGGATGAACAAAGATGTAGAAGGATGAAGGGAATCCTATATGTGGGGTGAAATCCAAAAAATCTACATACAGCTGGTACAACGGAAAGAAAAAAACAGACGTCTTGTAATCTGTTACCTGCTTCCATCGTTGACATCATGGTATAGTGGTAAAGACTGAGGCCATCATGCATGAATGCTGTGGATCGCTCCTACGTAAAATACTCGTCATTTTTCGTTTAACTGAACGTCGTGAAGAAGTGAATTCTTATGCGGGGTGAAATCGAAATATACTATCTGCATTTATCATGATATGGTGGTAAACACCGAGGCCGTCATGGGCGAAAGTTGTGGACCTTTCCCCGGTATAAGTCTTGTACATTTTTCGTACATAATTTCTTTTTATTTCTTTTTTTTGCCATTATCTTTCCCGAAAGTCTTCAAATAGCTCCCCATAACAGCTAATACCCATATTTTGATAACATGTTGTATATTTGGACAATTTTGAGTCGATTTGACCAACGATGACGAGGGAATGAACAACGATGTATACCGATGAACAGATTCTTTTGTAGGGTGAAATCCAAAAAATCTACATACAGCCATAGTACAACGGGAAATAGAATACTTAAGTATTGACTATTGCATGTAATTTGTTACCTGTTTGATCGTTGACATCGTGGTATAGTGGTAAACACCGTGGCCATCATCAGCGAAAGTTGTGGAGCAGTCCGAGCTAAAAGTCTCCTAACTTTTCGTATAATTTTTCTTTATTTCTTTTCGCCATTATTTTTTAAAGTCTCCAAATCGCTCGTCACAACAGCTTAATGCTTATATTTTGATAATATTTTGTATATTTGGACAATTTTGAGTCGATTTAACCAAATACTTTTACCTTTTTCTTTAATATTTTTATCATTATTTTTCCCCGAAACCTCCAAATCGCTCCTTATAACAGCTTAATAGTCATATTTTAATTTTATTTTATGTATTTGGACAATTTTAAGTCGATTTAACCAAAGATGACGAGGGATGAACCAAGATGTACAAGGATGAAGAGAATCCTATATGTTGGGTGAAATCACAAAAACCTACATACAGCTATATTACAACGGGAAATAGAATATTTAAGTATTGACTATTGTAATTTGTTACCTGTTTCATCGTTGACATCATGGTATAGTGGTAAACACTGTTGCCATCATGAGCGAAAGTTGTCGATCATTCACAGCTAAAAGTCTCGTAACTTTTCGTATAATTTTTTCTGTACTTCTTTTTGCCATTATTTTTTCGAAGTCTCCAAATCGCTCCACATAACAGCTTAATACTTATATTTTGAAAATATTTTGTATATTTGGACAATTTTGAGTCGATTTAATGAAGGATGACGAGGGATGAACAAAGATGTAGAAGGATGAAGAGAATCCTATATGTAGGGTGAAGTCCCAAAAATCTACATACAGCTATAGTACAACGGGAAATAGAATATTTAAGTATTGACTATAGTATATTATAGACTATAGAATATTTAAGTATTGACTAAGTTGCTTTTATTGCAACTGTGCATTGATTTTTTTTTCAAATGAAACGTACGTTGAGGTCAGATATCGGATTTTATCGAATATCGGTAAATTCCGGATTATGTAAATTACCGGTCACTCCGATGACGAAATTTGAAACATAAGTTTTTAATATGGTTCAGGACATTGAAGCAAGGGTTACAAGAGATTATGCAATAGATCATGTTATTATGCAGAGTTGCAGCCTTACGTCTGTCAGAGGAAAGCCCATGATCTCACTTGGTTTAAGTGGATTTTCAGACCTTCTGTCCATTGCGCTGGTTTCGCCATCCTGCCGTTTGTGCCTGGCGTATAATTGCGCAGTAGCTATATATGCTTATTTTCTGCATTTCTTAGATCCACTGTGGACCAAGTAGGCGACGTTTTGAAGGAAGTTCTTTTTTCCGCCATAAACAAATCGGGAAAATCTCCCAAGAAATTGTGCCCTGAAAGAATACATAGTTTTGCTGAAGATACTCCAGTGGACAGACTGCCTTGTTATCACCAGAGAAGCGATTCTGTTACTTCAGTAATTATTCCAGACAGTTTAGTCACAGAGACTGTAAGTTTAATTCCAGAAACAATACGCGCTGTGTCCACGTCCTCGATACACTTGAGTTACGAGAAACCTGAGCCACGAGATAGGAGATTGGCAAGCGATAGTTTTGAAGCATTTTTAGATGAAGTGATGTAGTCGTAGATCATTATATCGCCACAGGCTAACCCTAAGTTAAGTTATTATATGACGAGATAGGAGATTGGCAAGCGCTAGTTTTGAAGCATTTTTAGATAAAGTGTTGTTGTCGTAGATATCGCAGGCTTCAAAATATCGCACAAATCTTCATTAATTAAAACAAATTTCCTGCGCTGTTTAACATTTCCTGTGAGCAGTGCTTGTGTGCTCGCCTATTTTTTCCACCCCTGCTGCATAACTTTGTGACTTGTATCGGCATATTTTTTAAAGAAAGCTTGAGCAGTAAGTAGATGTGAAGTACAGTAGATGTAACCTTTTATACCATAAATAGTAATTGGAACAAAAGAAATTATATGTTTTATGTTGCTATGCATGTTATCAGTAATGAAGTGTCGCAATCGAAGGAAATTGTTTCTTTCCATCTTTTGTTTACGCTATGTATATACACGGCTACAAGCAAAATATTTGATATGCAAGCATTGTTATATTAAATAATCAGTGAAGGTGATTTGTTATTAAAACAAAATGATTTAAGATTTTTACTTTTATGCCTATTCAACTTTTATACTGTATCGCATCTTGATTCTTGAATTAGCCTGATCACAGCAACAACAAAAAAACTATTGAAATAATACGTTTTATTAGAATGCCTCGGCACTCTGCTGAAAAAGCACAAGTGCATAAAAGCTTGACATAAGTAAATTTTATGCATTCAAAAGAGAGATTTCTATATAATATGCGGTGTTATGACCAGTGGCAGTCAGTGGTTTGCCCCAGGGGGGGGGGGGGTAGCGGCCATTCCCACAGGATTTGACAGCTACCTGCTCCCCCTGGGTCAGGAATTTGCAGGCCTTAAAATATCTTTTCCAGGGCCGTCTGGCAAAATGTCCGGTGACGTTGAGTTTGGGTCAGACATATGTCCGATGACCTTCAGTTCATTTTTGACTCGGAAATAATGAATGACACAAATGAATAAACGGTAAATGTTGTAAAGATATTAAATAATTTGTTTCTTTCATACTTATTTCCAAGCCAAAATTAACTTGCTTGCCAGAACAGCAGTATCAGAAAGACTTCGACAACTTAAGCCCGTTTTCCACTTGACCATTTCGCTCGCCGCCCCGCGCTCGACTGGGTTAAAACAACATTTCCAGTTTACCTTTTATACAATAGTACTCTGATTTTCCATTTAACATAAAAGTCTGCCTCTAGTCCTGGCCTCCTGGGCTAGGGTACATTTTGATGTACGTCGGACAAAGCTACAGTTCGGTCGGACACCAACACACTCGGGTCGGACAAACAATAAACCTCAGTTTCACTTAGGTCGGACAGAATGTCCGGTGGTTTCTTTTCTACGTCGGACAATTTCACGAATGGGTCGGACAATGTCCGTGACCGACCGATATTTTAAGGCCTGGAATTTGACAGAAACATGCATCACAAGGGTTGGGAATTTGAGAATTTTAAACTCACATCTTTAATCATGAGGCCTTGGAACAAGTTGAAGAAATAGCATCATATTTTTCTTTTTTTGTGTATTTGGTTGTTAAAATTTTTTTCCACTTGCCATGTCAAATCATGTGGGTAAGCCCAATACCCCTGGGGCAAACCACTGATTGGTACATTATACTGTGGTGGGTTCTCTTAGGTGGCTTCAAATCCCCAACGTGCGCTTTACAAAGATAATTCTGAGCAAACATTTTCTGAATGTCTTTTCTAAGGACCGGCCATTAATAATGGGAGGAGGTTGGTGGGTGATAAATACCAAATATTGACTTTTTAAAGCCTCCCCCAATCACAAGATTTTTATTTTCAAGACACCCCCACCTTCATCTAGAAAATTTATCCCCCCCTCTAACATTTAATTTGTTACATTTTTGGTATAAAATAAGTAATGGGACAAGTACTGTGGAGCAGTATTCAAAATGTTATTTACTCTGACTCCTATGGTGAACTCATATACATAATAAACTATAGAAACTACAATTATAGCAGGTAAAAAAGGTTTAAATATTTTGAAAATGAGTTAGAAAGTATTAAAAAATTGGGATCACCCCTTGTTACATATTTTCAGTTTGAGGCTGCCAGCCAAAAGTAGTTGAAACCGGCTCCCTTTTCTCACACACTGCCCCCCCCCCCCCATCAGATAAATGAAAAATCACAAGACAAAGAAAAATTCCTCTCAGCGCGGAAAATTCCACCTATAATTGAAAACCGCTCAAGTGCGATGTCCCACTGGGCAATTTTAGGGAAATTCGCAATGCAAATGATGTTAATCAAATTTGATTGACTCGTCAAGATTTGCATTGCAAAATTTTCCTGTGTTTGTCAAGTTGAGCAAATCAGAGTCGTTTCTCTGCAGATTGTGCCCAATCAAAGACTGATAATTATCTCATGAATAGATTGGACAGCATGCGAGGCAAGTTTGAAGCTGGGCGTGCATTTTTGTACAAGTTGTGAACGACGTGTGAAGTCTAAAACTTCAAGAATATAAAGAATCTTCTCATACAACTGCAAGAATAAAGAATCTTCTCATAAAACTGCTACGATAGAAGAATTTACTGGCGAAAAATGTATGTATAAAGGTAATTCAAACCGAGTATTTGATTCAAACTAACGGCTTTTGCGATTGCCGATCGGCGGTCGGTTGAAACCAGTTTTATTTGAAATTTTACTGCTAAATGTTATCAGTTTTGATTCAATTTTCAGCCTTCATGGCTCATGCAGTACTTTCAGGTAGCTAATATGTTTGTATTTCCTTTATTTTAGAACGAAATTGTCCAACGAAATTGTCGAGAAATTTTTGTACAGGTACATTGATCATTGTATGCATTAAGATGGATTCAGCTTTTGAGTTTTGTATTAATCTATTTAAGATAAAACGTTCCTTCAGGATTAATAAGTATTTAGAGACTGGTTGACTCGGATTTTAACAAATTTTTACCCGAGAAATGTGGCCATTTGTCTGCGTTCTGAACACGTGTTCGGCAGCACAACTTGCAGATACTGAAATAATTTGATGCATGCATGGTTGTACTTCATCCCGAAGTTTGAAAGCTACAAATTGCGCGTGTGATTTGTCATTGCTTTCGCGTGAAAATTTTAACGTGTTACCTTTATTTTCTAGGCCTTAAAGCAAAACTGCAATCGGCCAGTAAATGTGCGACAACAGGTGAATATACTTTTAATATATAGATGGGTTTTGGAGATGGAATATTCGAAGGTAGATTTATACCTAATGGGCGCAGTTGTGAAAAATACAACTTCAAGCCCTCTGGAGTGATCGCGACGTGTGGCTCTGCGATTTCGGTACAGCGATCTAACCGACTGAGCTTCCGAGTCCAGTAGCTGAGACCTATATTCCTATGAACTTTACTGTTCAAATGCTAAGCATTTTGCCATCTCGTTTGATAGATCAAAAACTATTTTAACCGAAAACATGCACAGACCCTTTTATGAATGGTGAACAGGCTTCTCCTTCGTACGACAGCCCCATCCCACAGTGTGAGCTCTGTGCTTCAGGTGTGTTGATAAATGTAGATAAGTCAATGGCATTAAAATTATTGCTTTCCTTACCATGCATGGTTGCATTTTCTTATTTTTTAGAAAAAAATTGCCATATACAGAGAAAGATGACTTCGTCTTTGGGACTTCAGGATAAAAACCAACGGTATGTTCCTAGTTATTTTGCCTTATTGACCGGTTTTTAATATTATCCAGATAGGATAAAAACGACTCTTGTACACACAATTATATTTATAATAACTAAATGTTAAGCTATCTTTAAAAGCGATCAAATTGTTTTAATAGGCTTTTTCATATAATGAGTAGAAATGATATTCAGCTTTTGTATTGGCCTATTGCTTTTAATGTCGAGATAAAACATCTGGTGCTTACGTAAAGGACTACTGAGTTAACATGAACCGAAGACGAAGCGCGTATAAAACGAACGTATATTCAGTTATGTAAGTTTGCAAACGTAAGAATTTAGCCGTTGACGCTTTTATTTGTTTTTGAAAACTGAAAATCGCGTCCAAGAGGTGTAAAATCAAGATTGTATGCATGTGCACTATAAACAAAAAGAAGTGTTTTCGTGTATAAGTGACGGTCTTTTCACGTCCGAAGTGAAGATCTGCATGTTGATTTTCTCGCAAATTCATTTCAATTTGCTTAGTTGACCTGCATCGCACATGATTTTTAATTTTTGACGCGAGAATGTGCGTAGTTTTTTATGCAAATTTTGAAGTTTACAATTACGTTAATTCGCCTTGCTTGAAAGCAGTTATACAATACACATTGTAGAAGACAGTTTTTGTACGAATATATTCTACCAACGAATAGAGTAGAGGCAGCCAATAGGGAATGAACGATTGTTTCGTTTCGAGGCTATTCGTTCGTTTACGTCCTTCGGTGCATAACTGAATACTTGAAGCTATTCTATAGTGAAGGGGACCGCGTTTGGCAACGTTTTGGATTTCGCTCGTGAAATTTGTCAATGCTTTCGAGTGTCGGAAAATTTTAATGTGTTAACTATTTTCTAGGATTGAAAGCAAACCTGCAAAATACCACCACGTGCAAGACGACAGGTGAATACTTTTAATATATAGATGGGTTTTGAAGATGAATATTCGAACGTAAATTTATATACATAGTCATGCGGCACTGCGATTCCGGTGCAGAGATCTAACTGACTAAGCTTTCAGAGTCCAGTAGTTGCTGAGAGTCTATATTACTATAAACTGTATTGTTCAAATGCTAAGCAGTTGGGCATTTCGTTTGATAGACCAACCGGCACTATTTAAGGTGAAAAGGTTTCATACAACGCCCTTGTCCCTACGCCATTTTCTTACCAAGTTTGCATTTTCTAATTTTTAGAAAAAAATCACCATATCCAGAGAAAGAAGACTTTCCTAAATGAGAAACTTGGAAGACTTTTGAGGACAAATTTGGTGAACTTCGGCCTTTCCTAAATGCATACAAATGCAAAAATTACAAAATAATAAATACGGAATTTCATCGTACTTTTTCATCACAAAATGCATGAACTGGAAGATGCTGGTAATGTTCGACTGTGGTGCTAATTTTCACGGGTGGCAATTGTGTGTGCGTGCGGGATGGCGCCGTCCTTCACGTACTTCCTTCGGGCCAATTGACATGCGCGGGGAATTAACATTATAGCCAGACGTTCGACGTATGTTACAGTTATTAACAAGGTTGGCACTAATTTTCAGACCTTGCTATACGCTCAAGTCCAAACTAAGTATGTGTCAACAATCTAGTTTTGTTTAGGCTTTATAACACTCTACTGTTTATCTTGCTTGAATTTTCATTTTTTTTGGATTACAGTCTAGTTGAACCAACCCTGTTATTGAATTTAACTGACTGTTTCGAATAATGAGCAAATACAACTGATTTATGGGCCCGTCTTTTGAATTTTCTGTATGTTCGAAACAATAGCTAGGTAGAATTGTGTGACTTTCCGGACACTAAAACATAGGAGTGAGAAATGACAGTTGCAATGAGTTACAGAAGAGTGTTATTGTCTGTATCTATATACTGGTTTCCAGGCCTTGCTTTATGCTAACGGTCTTGCACTCGTTTCCAGAGTGAGAAAATGCATGCATGATATTGCAAGTCAATACTAAATGATTCGGCTATAAGGGATGAGTTAATTGTTCGCGATTCAGTGTTCTTAGTCGTGCGGATTTCATGTTTGATATTCGTGTTGTGTTAGGGGATACTCGGGTGGCTGATCATTGCTCAAAGGGAAGGTATCTTAGGGGAAGGAGAGCCTCATTTGTAGTTCGCTACAATTGTGGAACCGGCCTCTCTTCTCATGGCATCCTCCGGGAGTTTGTTATAACATCCTTGGTCTAACATCCTTGTTAGAACAGCTTGTTAGCAGGCTTGATCGGTTTAACCTTGGTAGTTTATAATCACGCGGTCTCTGAGGCGATGGTACACAACAGTCCCAATTAAGGGTGAAGGTGCTGTTAAATAGCTGACGATAGAGATAGGTTGTAACTTCTAGCGTAATTCGGATGATGAACATTGAATTCCTTGCACTCATTCACTAAAACACTGTTGACTGGGCAACTAATACATTCCAATAACAACAATTTGCAAAAAATCCTAGGAAATTTTGTATTTGCATGCTACATGGAATGCCTTTCGCAACCAATATTTGCCACATGTAATATGAAATGGAGGTAAAGATGATGCAACGAAGGCTAGCTCTGAATACAATGAAGTTAAAATAATATGGAGACACAAAAGTTGATGCAAAATGCTGATTGACTATGTTATCAAATGGATATAGCAACTTATCTACCTTTTCTGGATTAACCTGTGCAATAAACTGTCTTGGTATGGATTCAACTGTGTAATAAACTTGTTATGGATTAACCTGCATCATAAAACTGTAACTATAGGCCATGCTTACATGATTCATTTTTGGTACGACACGCTTAAATTTTGGACGCGATCAACGTTTTTTGGCCAGGCCTATTGCGTTTATACGACAACAAATAAAGGTTTATGCGCTCAAAAATATGATTGGTTTGCATGCCTCAATTTATGTGTGTCGTGCCAAAAATGAACGTAAAAAGTAAACAGGTCTTGTGTTGTCAGCAGAAGTCAACTGGACATAGCAACGTAGCAGCAGATTGACCAGCGTTCAGTAGCTTGGAACTTACTGGATTAACTTGTGCAATAAACTGTCTTATGCATCGATTAACCTGTACTGGTTTAACATGAATCATAAAACCTCCATCAAATTGCATTACAAGCTGCCCTTTGAACTCTTGACGTGCACATGGAAACTGAAAAAGACGTTAACATGGACTGGAGATACTAAACTGAAAATAGCCATATAGTATTGTAAGTATAAACATGAACTCCTTATTATACGGTGTATGAAAAAGTACTAAAACTGAAAATTCTGCAACATTTTTGATAATTTTATGTTTGGTATGTAAGAATTCAGTATTATAGCAAATTAGTTTCATCTCTAAATGTTTCTTTACAAAATGCATTTGTCCTATAGGCTGTGTCAGGATTACCAATCATTACCCCAAATATGACCAACACAAAATTGCAATAATTTACTCAAAGAAATGTTTTTCCAGGTACACATCCAAAGAATATGGTCTTTTCAATGCGACTGGAATTGTTAATGAATTGAGAATTGTTGATGGTGAATTAATGCATTACAGAAATCGTGTCACTTTCAGGAAGCAAATAATATAAAAGGTCAATTGGTTTGGATTGGATTGCCATCAATAGGTCAGTCCTGTGCTATTGAATTGCCTTGTTCTTTAAAAAACTCAATGATATGTCTAGCTAGTTGCCCTCAAATACAGGCAAAGCTGCACGGCAAATGGTGATCAACTTTGAGAATATTGACACTGCATCTCTCAGTTCCATTAATTTATCACCAAATACAAGACTTCTGCAAAAATGAAAAGCATTGACATATTCTACCACACTGTAACTGCATGTTGATTACCACATACTACAATAATGCTCAGTGAAACCAAAACATTATTACTTTATATTTTTAGACATTTGTTATTCTTTGCATGAGCACAAATGGATATTAATATTGTGACTTAAACCAGAGATGGATGATCCATTTGGATGAACTTGAAGATGATCTCTCTGTGCAATCCGGTCTCTGAAACACATGGGAATATTACGTACATCTGAATGCCTTTGAAACCGTGTTTGAAAAGTATTGTCCTCTGGATATGAAGATATTACAATGGTGGGTAACAGTGTGACATACACTGTGATTATAAATGATAATATGATGGACACACATAAATTAATTCATTAACAGATCGAACTCAATTGGATATGATAAACTGGTAAAAATGTCCATATAAAACTGACTTACTGTAGCCAGATTAATCTGTATTTGAACTTTGAGACCATAGTTGATTGACCAGCATTCTAGCTTGGACCTTACTGGATTAACCTGCATAATCTTCTAATGGATTAAACTGTGTAATAACTGGTTTTTACAAGATTAATCTTCATTATAAAACATTCTTGGATGTATGAACTTGCATCATGAGCTGCTGGCCTTCAACTACTGAATGAACCTGTATGGAAGCAAGACTGTACTGGATTTGCATATAAACTGAAAGGATTTTAACCTGGGACTTAGAGATACAGCTACTTAATAATATTACGTGGTGAAGATCTGAAGATAATGAAGAAGACAACGACTTATATAAATCAAAACTGCTGATTGGAGTTTACCATGGTGTTTATCAACTGGACTAAAATGAATTTGGACATTAAGTACTGTAAGTATAAACAGGGAATGAAACTGCTTATAAAAAGTGCTAAAATGAAAATTCAGCAACATTTTTGGATAGGTTGGGGTCTGCTAGTATTTCTAACACAAAATTATTCTGAAAAGCAAATTTTCGGGTGCATCACGCCTGTTTTTTAAAATTACTTTAAAAATGGCTTGTGCAGAAAAGGGTATATTTCAAATGCAATTTGAATGCATAGGGTGCAAATTAAGAATTGTGCATGGGTTTTGTAGATGGAAATTCTAAATGTGAATTGTATACATTTGTGTGTATGCACATAAAATTGTCTTGTTGCATCCTATGAATTCAAATTCTGTTTTATGTTAAGCCATTTTTAAAATTGTTTCAATTACTTTTCAGAATAATTTAATGATAGAGATACAAATTTTGCACAATTACTGTAGTTTCTTTAGTTCTTCTTAAAGTTGTTAACAGTTAACAAGCCCACTTACATGCACCTGCTTTGCATGCTACAACCACATGGGGCATCTGCTTAGTATATTGCATCGAATTACAAAAGTTTTGATATTCAAATTTATTCAAATAAACATTTTGGATATTTCCATTTTGCTTTTTAAAAGAAGAGAATGGTTAACTATTCACAGTTGTTATGGGTATGAATACAGTATTATAGTAAATTCCATCTCTAAATATTTCTGTACAAAATGCATTTGTCCTATAGGCTCTGTCAGGATTATCAATCATTACCCCAGATATGACCAACATAAAATCAGAATAATTTACTCAAACATATATTTATCTAGATACACATCCCAAGAATATGGTCTTTGTTTTCAATGAACGAGAATTGCCACTGGAAGACAGTTGATGCTTAATGCATTATATTCAAAAAGCAAGATAATACAGTGTGAAAGGTCAATTGGATTGAAATATACAGTCATCAATAGGTTAGTGCTGTGTTATTGAATTGCTTTGTTCTTTAATACACTCCTTCTCAACGCTCTGTCTATTTGCCTTCAAATACAGGCAAAGTGACACAGCAAGTGGTGGTCAAATTTGAGCATTTTGACACTGCATCTCTCAGTTCCATTAATTTACCACTTCTACATCAATTGAAAAGAATTGACATTCTACCACTCTCGTAACTGCATGGTGATGTTGATTACCACATACTACACAATAATGCTCAGTAAAACCACAACATTATTACTTTATATTTTTAAACATTTGTTATTCCTTGTTAGCACACATGGATATTAATATTGTGATTTAAACCAGAGATGGATGATCCATTTGGACGAACTTGAAGATGATCTCTCTGTGCAATCCGGTCTCTCAATCACATGGGAATATTACACACATCTGAATGCCTTTGAAACCGTGTTCAATAGAGTATTGTCATCATCGATAATGGATATGAAGATATTGCAATGGTGGTTAGCTGTGAAATACACTGAGATTATAAATGAAATATGGACACACATAAGAACTCAATTGGATATTATAAACTGGTAAAAATTTCCATATAAAACTGACTTACTGTAGCTTGATTAATATGTATATGAACTTGGAGACAGTAGTCGTTTGGACAGCATTCTTGCTTGGACCTTACTGGATTAGCCTGCATAATCTTCTAATGGATTAAACTGTGTGATAACTGGTCTTTATGAGATTAACCTGCATCATGAAACATTCTTGGCTGCATGAACTTGCATCATAACTGCTGGCCTTTAAGTACTGAATGAACCTGTATAGCAAGGAAGATTTTACTGGATTTGCATATGAACTGAATTTAACCTGGGACTGGAGATACAGCTGCTTAGTATCATGCAGTGAAGATCCATTATGATAGGGCGATGAAGAGGACAACTTAAATAAATCAAAACTTCTGATTGGAGTTTCCCACAATGTCAATGTATCAATCCGACTAACCTGAATTTGGCCATTAAGTACTGTAAGTATAAACATGGAAATTAAACTGCTTATTATATATCTGCTTATATATTGGGACAATTGACCAAGCCAACAGTAGATAAGTGGGTCGGAATATTTTAAAGAAGAACCAAAATAAGAAGTTGTAAACTTCTGATATTGAACTACTGCAATGGCTTTGTAGGTTGCATCGGTCTCAAAATCACAAATTCAAATCTGAATACTTATTTATAGTATATGATTACAAATCCAATTCTAACCTACATGTATTTTGTTCACAATTAGTTATTTCCTATATTGCTCATGTGAGGATCACCCCAAATATCACCCAGACATAAAATCAAAATAATTTTCTCAAACATTTCCCTAGGTAGACATTCAGACTTGGAAGAACTGTCATTTGCTTTAAATGAACAAACATCGATGATCAAGGGTTGTTCTTAAACAATAAGTACAAATAGGGAAAATTCCTACAGAATATATAAATCGTTTTAGTTGTTTCCGTGAGCATTAGGCAGCAGATGGTGGTCAATTTCAGAATTTAGTAGTTAAAGTCAGGCATGTAATGTATTATTTTCTTATTCTAATACATAGCTATAGTTTGGCCACCATCTGCTACAGGTTAATGTTTAGTGAAACATGGTTTCCCTACCCATTACGCAGCAGATCAAATAAGAGTTATGGTTGCAAAGAACTATAAACTACATGTTACAATTTTACTTGTTTGGCTACCAAATAATGTGTAACTAAATATTACATAATGAAAGGAATTAGCACCACAATAACTTTCCAACTCTGGTAACTGCATGTTGAGTGTTACATACTGCTCGATGGTGAAACATGTTTACTTGATATTTTTAGACCTGTGAAAAGATGAAAGTATCTTACTGTGCAGACGTTTGCGGCGCAAGTGCCATGGGATGATATACGAGGTTGGATGACTTGGAAGAGTAACATTTCCCTCATAAAAAACGTGAGTTATTGAATTGTTCTACACACATGGTAAAGTCTTTATACTTTCAAAATGTTCTTGAAAAAGTCTTTAATTATTAACCAGAGAACTTTAACTGACAAGTTATCCAGGCAACAATAAGTTAAAAGAAGGAGGTAGTTAAGTCTAGCACTACTGCAATTAATCTAATTAGACCAGCACAGCAATTAGCCAATTTTGTGAATGTTGTCACTTGATTAATGACTCCTTTAAAATCTTTATTTAGAACAAAACCAGGTTTACCACAAGAGTGACAAGTGAAAGACTGTTGAAGTCAGGCATGCATATTGAAGATAACTGAACCATAGAAAACGTGCTTTGCAGCACGTTACGAACACATGTTCCAACAACTGTGGATGGTATTCTTGAAGAATGAAGATATCGACACCGAAACGGCAAACCTGATGCTGCATAGAGAAGTATGATCTCAGAGATAAAAAATCTTTCAATAGTTTATTTTGCATTTGTTGAATGTAAAATATTTTCTTTAGGACAAGATACAGTTGCAAAAGTACAAAAGACTAGAAGTGGAGCCAAATGTGCAAACTGGAAAGCCATCAGCTGATCTGGTGTGAAGGCTGAGGAGCAAGGCGGTACTGCATGAAGAGAACTCGGATGTAGACAGGTCACGTAAGTATTTACTAACTATTTACTTTATATTTACCGCGCCGACAGATGGGAGACAAGTGCCATGAACGATGAATATTCAAGATTAGATGATTTGAAGGAGTAACATTTTTCTCGTAAAAAATGTGAGTTGTTAAATTTATTCATATGTTGCAAAACTGCTTTATTTCTTAAGAAAATGAATGCAAATAGTTGTGTTATTTTATTTTTGTTGTGAAATTTCTTCCCTTTACCTTTTCCAGTGTGAACATCACGTTATCAACAGAGCTCAACTGAATATGGCAAAAGATGTAGTTGGAACCAATTTGACTGTGATAATAACCTCAATTTGGAACTTGCAAAAGCAGCCACTTGTTGAGCACTGAGTGAACCTGTATATATGCCAAAGCAAGAATTCGCTGGATCTGCACAAATATTGAAAGGATTTTAACCTGCACTTGGACCTACACCAACCTAATGTCAAGCTGTGAAGATGCGACGAATTGTGAAGAGGAATTGATGGAAAAACATTCAGGTTTATACTATAGGTACCATAGGTATTGTAGGTGATGTAGTTGAGTCTTGTATCCAGAATAAGTAATTCAGTATTCTGGATCCAAGATCTCCTGGTGGTCTCTGACGGATGTATTTACACATTTTCTGTACTTTTCCCACCTTTTGGCACAGTTTGAAAATATGAAATTTTGAACTGATCAGTAAAATATCACTTAAAATGTTTCAAATTCTCTAGTGTTTCAATGTGTAAATGCAAGCGACGTAGTTGTTAGGTGTCATGTGTGCGTGATGTAGCTACATCAAAATCCGGGTTCCATCTCAAATTCTGAGGTGTTGATAGTATGGTAGAAAATGCTGTCTGCTATTTCAACAACTATTGCTATAGCGAAGTTCGACCATTCGACCAGAGTTAGGAATTCAGTTTCCAAATTGGAAGCGGTATATTAACTCTTTAAAAAGCAATGTGGTTTTAGATCACCAGGATTGTTTGATCGAGCAGCCCAGACATTGCTTTATCTTTGTTTGAAACGTTTCAAAATAATAGCTTGTGCGTCATGAACAGCAGACAATTTTCAATTTGAAATAAATGCTGTGACGGACGAGTTTATATTGCAAGAATTAGCTCAATTGCTGACAGTGGAGGATACTGGTAATGTTTGACTGTGGTGTTGATTATTTGTGGATGGCAATTGTGTGTGGTTGTGGGATGGCGCCTCCTTCAAACGCACTTCCTTCGGGCCAATTGACATGTACGGAAAATGAACACCACAGCCAAATCTTACGCGGTGTATATTCAACTGCAAGCAGCTGAAGTAGAAAGTTGCAGGAGATTCAGTAAAGACCTGTGTGAAAATAGGAAGTTACTGAAGCGCGAGCACTGGCACAGAATATTGTACTTTCCGCATCAAAGTTCCACACTAGATCTTCCTACATGCTCCAGTTCAATATTTACATTAGTTACCAGGCCTTTCTATATGCTCACAATCAAGCTTCGCACTAGTTACCAGGCCTTGGTACATGCTCACAATCAAGTTTTTCACTAGTTACCAGGCCTTGCTATATGCTCACAATCAAGCTTCGCATTAGTTACCAGGCCTTGCTATATGCTCACAATCAAGCTTCACATTCGTTACCAGGCCTTGCTATATGCTGACAATGGAGCTTCACATTAGTTACCAGGCCTTGCTATATGCTGACAATGGAGCTTCACATTAGTTACCAGGCCTTGCTATATGCTTACAATTAAGCTTCACGTTAGTTACCAGGCCTTGCTATATGCTCACAATCAAGCTTCACATTAGTTACCAGGCCTTGCTATGTACTCACAATCAAGCTTCACATTAGTTACCAGGCCTTGCTATATGCTCACAATCAAGCTTCACATTAGTTACCAGGCCTTGCTATATGCTTAAAATCAAGTTTCACATTAGTTACCAGGCCTTGCTATATGCTCACAATCAAGCTTCACACTAGTTACCAGGCCTTGCTACATGCTTAAAATCAAAGCTTCTCATATTAGTTAATAACAGACCTTGTTATATGAGTATTCTTGTATTCTCTGTATGTTCGAAACGACAGCTAGGCAAAATTCTCTGCAAGCACTAAAACACAGGAGTGAGAAAAAACAGTTACAGGGAGTAATAAAACATTGTTTAATTGTCTGTATCGATACTGGTTTCCAGACCATGATATATGCCAACAATCAAGTTTACACTTTTTCGTAGCCTAGCTATATGCTCAGGTTCCATTCTCGAATCCTGAGCCTGCTGCAATTATCTTGAGAGGCTTGCCGAGGCTCTTCGAATACACCAGCGAAAATTGGGCTCTGATGGTTGTTATTTTATTGTTCGTACCCATTTCTTTTACACTGAGTCCACTTAGCATTTAGTGATTGAAATATAATTTTCAATTAAACTTAATATTAAGTTATGTCATTTGGTACAGATATGGAATCAATAGACTATTCTGACATTAATATGCCAATAAAACTGTATTATAATAACAGTGCAGCATTACTATGATAAGCTGTTGTTTGTAATATTTATTAATATCAAAATCAGCATTACTCCCATGGCTACCAACACAACAATTAAAAAAGCTGGCAAGTATTTATTGATTAATTAAAGTGTAATAAGCTTGAACAATGGCATAATTCATGTTTGACTGCAGCAATGTCTATTTATAAATGCCAAGTGAAGTACTGGATCGAAATACTGGTGTATCCCAGAGCCACAGCAAGCCTGCACAGAGCATTGTACGTTCAGGGTTCTATTTTATATTTGAATCTAGAACATTTTCAAATTGCAAAACGAACAAAATTGAAAAGTATATTTCGGCTGGAGGGTTTTCCACCGGGAACTCCGGTTTCCCTCCTTTTCATTGAGATTTGAAAAAACAGTGTCCATGTTTGGGGCCAAAGCAACATACAACAGTTTTTGGAGAATTATTTACAACGCATATGCACATCAAGAATCATCTTAATTATTATTACTAGATTTTCAGTGCTTTTGTAAAATTGCAGAAAAAGTTAAGAGCATGCTCTGCAGCTTTGTTAAATACGCTTTGTATTGCAAAGTACCCTTAACTTTAATTTTATACAAGACTATTTCATGACGCATGTGTGATGAATGTAAGATAGTTTGCAAAACTGATCAAAATCTCAAAGCGACAATAAGAATTATTTATGTTAGAGGCATTAAACTAAAAAGATTGTAGTGTCACACAAGAGAACAAGTTGTATGACCTCAAAACCTGTTGTGTGATTGGCTTCTGGGTTAAAATCCCAGAACACTGATCAAAACTTAATTATTCCTAAAATCGGTTAGGTAGGGATGGTATCACGTTAAGTTGACATCTAGGAACTCATGATTGATGAAAATTTATTGAGGAAACAGCATGTAAATTATATATTACATTACATACTTATTGTGTTCCCTGAATAGGGATTTTCAACAACTGAGTAAGAATATAACATGGAAAACGTTTGACCACGCCCACCCCCTAACCATAAAGCTAACCTCGATTTCTTTGGAAGCGGAAGTGAACTGCTGACGAGAGTGGCATGCCCAGAATTGCAGTAAAATTCTGAGCCAATATGTTGTCATCGAACTAGGCACACATTGTAGCCTTGCGCAGTGATGCAACTGGTTTGCCTGAATACAAGTAGCCTGAGTGGCAGGCTGAATGGGTCCCATGCAGACCTGGAATGCGAGTTGCATATGAGTAAACATTGATATAGTTATCAATTCTTTATTTGATACTTATTGAAGTCAGTGCATCATTCATGTATTACTGAAATGGCAAGGATTTTGAAAACACATCATGAGCTTGACATGGCTTGATATTAATCAGATTGTCTTTTTTTACTGAGACATATGATATGGGAACCCAGAGCGTAGTATTACAGGTGACCTGGCTACAGTGGGTGATTGCTAGATAGTATACTCCAAAATAAGGTTTCCGTTTTTATAACGTAGAAAAAACTATCCTAACGCAAAACTAAACCCTAACCCTAATACTAAACCTAACCCTAACCTTAAACCCTAACCTGACCCTAACCTATTTTAAAAATGAATAAAAACGGAAATCTTATTTTGAGGTATACTATCTAGCAATTGCCCTGGCTAATGGCCCATTAAGAGTCAAATCCGGATGACTGTTGTGAACAACGTTGCAATATTCATTTGTCACGCAATATTGCAATATTGATCGGCTGATTGCTATAGCAAATTACAATGGTGCAAACAAATGGCAATTATTAGGTGTTGACAATTTGTTTGTAGAGAGGTTGTAAATGCAAAGCATTTGACTGGTTGGGCCGGGAAAGGAACAAGTGGGCAATCTGCAGGCTTTATTTACAAACTTGCTTCCTAATCATATCATGAACTTTTGAAACTTTGTAAAGTATAAAGAAAAAATGTTGTGTCACAATATTTGAATGTCGTCTGCAATGGAACACTGGGATATTGAAACTTGTTATGAAGCTGATATTGTGAAAAACTAGTTGGTTTGATGCTTGTTATGTTACTCTGAGTGTATATCGATTCATAACAGTGTCGCAGTTTACATGTATTTGGACCCATTGACTATAGTAGATTTGGACCATCCAAATCTAGTAATCTAATAGAAAATACAGACCCCTTTTAGGTGAAACACGATTTTCATTCAATGTTTTTTAACAATAAGTGATGCATGGTGACTGATAAACTAAATGGAAGCCCATGGCAATAAAAATGTTTTCTATTCCACAATAAATCTGGAAAGTAATGAATTCAACATATTCAACATTATAAGGGGCATGTTACATATATAGGAGTATGTTACATATAGGGACAAACATACGATAGATGAAGTGATGTAATATTTTCAAGTTAAGTTACAATATGAGTCGTCACATATAAGGATGCATGGTGGTAAAACCATATGTTACATATATTATGGGGCAATAGCAGACTATTTCAATAAAATTAAAGATTTTCTTGTGGTACGTTAGCAATCAAAGTATAAAGTTTTACAAAATTATTGAACAGGAAACTTCCAGAATTACTAATGCAGTAATCAGTTTCCGATCAGTCTCTGATTTCGTCTGAACAGATTGCATTCAGTACAGAATCATTAATTAGCTTCTCTAGGTTTTTATCAGCTTGCCCCCGTGTGTGTAACATAAAGTTTTTAACCCTGCCCTTATATGTAAACTCGTACTGGAATTAACTTGAATTTATTTTGCCACTTAATTAAACCTGGTAGAAAATTTGTACTGCGGGGGATCCGAATCTATTGGGGAGTGAATTGAAGTACAATGAAGTATTATTGTGAAATATATGTATTCACTGGGGCAGTGATGAGTTTTTTTTGCTGTGCTGAAGCGATGCACAGCATTTCTCTGAGCCAGATTGCATTTTTTGACAATTTCTGTGGTTATAGATATCTAATTTTTTTGGGTTTTTTTTTTTTTGGGGGGGGGCAGGGCCGTAGGGGGGGGGTTTTGGGGGGTGGTTAACCCCCCCCCAACTTTTGTAGAATTAACATATTCGGAAAATCGGGTCGGCCATTCGGAAAATTACGGCAATAATAGTATAACAAAATTTTAGTTGTTTAAACAGAGAAAATATTATAAAATGGTATTGTCAGTATAAACCATTGGTATAAACTGATTTACGAAATCACGGCATTTACATGGATAAACGTAAAACAAATCGTAAATCGGTAAATGTTTTTCCAATCCGATCCGAAGAATTCTTAAATAAAATAAATTTCTCATTATTGAAATATTTAACCAAATAAATATAAAAGCAAGAAATACATGTCAAGAAGCTTACAAAGTGACGTTCAATTGAACTTGATCAAACGAATAATGCAGCGACAACCGCGATGATACTTTCATAAATGCATGGATAATTAATTCTTGAGATAATGCTGGATAATTAATTCATTTTATTTGGGATATCGAAGTCCGACCGATCCGACTACGAAACAACTTTATATCAATCCGATCCGAAATGAATATTTTGGTTCCGAAGTTCGAACGAATCGGAATGGTTTCGGATCGGATTTGCACACCTCTACAATAGACCTTTCCCTTTCTGAGTGAAATTTTGATCTAGACAAGTCTGGACAAAGATTTCATCACATGCAGCTTGAAAGAGCATCACAAAATTAGTAATATTCCGAAGTTTCGTTGCGAAATGTTGTAAAATGCGGATAATATAGCCTTGCGAAGTTTGCCGTTTTTCAGTCATTTATTTTGCATTACAAACGGAAGTTGATAATCAGCTGATGATCAAACTGATTACCAATCCATTTGTAATGCAAAATGACTGAAAAAACGGCAAATTTCGCAAGGCTATATTATCCGCATTTTACAACATTTCGGAACGAAACTTCGAAATGTTACTACTTTTGTTATGCTCTTTCAAGCTGTCTACTATCAAAATTTTACTCCTAAGGGGAAAGTCAAATTTTAAGCGGCTACATTATCCATGACAAACCGCAAAGAATCATATTACCCATAGGCCATATTTCCTGCATGCAATATATAGTTAATTAAATACGCCTTCACCCATTTAGTTCTACTAAATTGTAAGCAAATTGTAAATTTCGACATACTAAAACTCTATTAACAACTCGAACCTACTTGACATGCACGTAGCTCAGTTGGCAGAGCATTGTAATAGTATCCCAAAGGTCGCGGGTTTGACTCCCGCTGTGGATGCATACTCAGAGTAACATCACAAATATCATACTATGGTTTTCTGACCATCAGAATTCTGTCAAAACTCCCCCAAAGTCCAGGAAATGGCATTTCAGAGAGTCTCAATTTATAATTTGTAATACGTCTTTGCGTAAACTATGTGTATTTTTGTTTGTAAATTGCATGTTCATTTTCCGGATGGATAGCAAACACCTTCGTGGCTTCGTATGCAATGAAATATTCGGAAATTTTTTTCGTCATTCGGAAATTTTTGCCCTACACTCCCCAACTATAAATGCTAGTTACGGCCCTGGGGGGGGGGATTATATCCTGAAACACTGTAGTATGATATCATATCATGAGTATTTGGGGTCACACAGTGATTGTTGGTTTTATGTATTAACATTGGAATAATAAATGTTTTGGCAATTTTTCTCCTTCGCTCGCTTAAAGGATATTCTGATTTAGAAAATGACGTCATCGACATTTTTTGGCTACACCCCTTCTTCGCCAAATTTTCCGGCCGCGATATCTCCGGAACGAAGTAGAGCCTGGAGACCAGAGTAGCACCATTGGATTCAGCGTAAAATTCTGATCCACAAAATGACGACATCGACATTTTTTGGCCACACCCCTTCTTCGCCAAATTTGGCCCAAGTTTAGCCACATATAGCCACCTTAATATAATTCCGAAAGTAGCTAGGATACAGCTCAACTCATCTCAATGTCAAGTACATTACTGTGTCCAAGAACGAAAGACATATGCAAAAGAACAATAAGATAGAAAAGTTTTTATACCTGTAATATGTCAATCCACTTGCAATATTGAGATCGGAAATCTACAAGAAATTTAGCGTCAAAATTACATGAATAAACACACGCATATTTCTTTACAGTTTCCATATATGGATTTTAGTTTTGGACACGTTCAAATAGGACCACTTTTTAATATATATTAAGGTGGCTATTGCCCGTCAAACATTGTCTATTTTAAAGATACAAATCGAAATAACTCTGCTGCCTTTTATTCGATTTCTATAAATTGTACTACACTTGTAGAAATAAACAAGATTAATTGACACGCCAAGTCTCATTTCCAACACACTTAAGGTGGCTCTCTTACGGCACATTAGGCGTAGTATGCATTTTCTTGCGCAGAGCCACCTTAATACTTTGTTCCAAAACTCAACTCTATATAGCGATATTCATCTTTTAATGACAAAAAGGTCACAAACTATGGGCTGGCCGCATTAAAAGGCCTAGTAGTAATGGAGGTTTACTTCGCGAAAATAGCCAATTTAAGCCGCAGATAGCCACCTTAATATAGAAGAAGAAGAAGAAGACTTTATTCAGCACGCTTTTACAAAAATAAAAAATATACAAAAAATTTTAGAACGATTAATAATTAATCAATAGGACAAAATAATTCGTGCTGGGTTTCTGAGATAACCATATACAGTTAATCGAGTCAGATAACCCATTTGAATTAAATTACTAATATTCAATTAGCTGGGGGATTGATGGCATTATATAGAGATTTAAGAAAAATAAATTTTTATATATATATGCAAAATATAAGCACAACCATAATGTAGACATAACATATACACAGAATTAAGTTATATGGAATACAAAGCTATAAATATACAATTAATAGTTGGAAAAAAAGTCACATATGATTATGTGTTTGAAGCTGGATAAACTAAGAACTTTATAATGATAAGGAAGATAGTTCCAAATTTTAGCACCAGAAAATCTAATGTTAAATTTACCATAATTAGATCTGATATTATGCATATAAAAGGACTCTTGACAAGCAAGCCTGGTACTATATTTATGAACTTCAGAAGTTGGGGTAAAGAATTCCTCAAAAACTGTAGGAATAATTTTGTGATGAAATTGGTACATGAATAAAGCATACTGAAGGAATACAATATCCTTGAATTTCATGAGTTCGAGATTTTTAAATAGTTCACTAGTATGACTATTATATTCAGAAAAATTTATAATTCGGATAACTTTCTTCTGGAGAATAACAACATTTGTTATTGAATTTTCATAGGCATTGCCGCAAACTAAAGTTCCATAAGTAAGATACGGATAAATCAAACAATAATACAATTGTTTTAAAATGTTTTGAGGGTCATAATATCGCATTTTTGCAAGAATACCGATATTTCGTGATATTTTTTTTGAGATTTGATTCACATGACATTTCCAATTTAAATATTCATCAAAAATTACTCCCAGATATTTTACACTTTTTTCTCTCGTTAGACATTTTGAGGAAATAGATAACGAGATAATTTCAGATTTTTTGAGATGGTTGAAAAATGACATAGTTACTTTTATCTATATTTAAAGAGAGTCTATTTGCAATAAGCCACTGGTTTACTTTCATCAGTTCGATGTTAACTTTATTTTCGAGATTGCTGATACTTTTATCAGTATAAAACAGATTAGTGTCATCAGCGAATAAATGAAAGTCAAGCAAATTTGAACAATTCTGAAAGTCATTAATATATAGTAAGAATAGCAGTGGTCCAAGGACAGAGCCTTGAGGAACTCCACAGCATATTTCCTTACACTCAGACAGAGTGTTGCCAATAGACACATACTGCTTTCTATTTTTTAAATATGAGCAAAACAATTCCTTTGCTATTCCTCTCACACCATAATGATCTAGTTTGTTGATCAGTATGTCATGGTTCACTGTGTCAAAGGCCTTGCAGAGATCAAGAAAAATACCGCATGCAAACTTTCTATCATCTATAGCCTTTTGAATTTTATCTATGATCAAAAGTAGTGCATGAGTTGTTGAATGCCTTGGGCGGAAACCAAATTGTTTATCATAAAGGATATCAAACTTGTTAAGGAAATTCATCAGACGTTTAAATACCAATTTTTCTAGCAATTTATTAAATATAGGCAAAAGCGATATTGGTC
Source organism: Paramuricea clavata (assembly GCA_902702795.2). Lineage (NCBI taxonomy): Eukaryota > Metazoa > Cnidaria > Anthozoa > Malacalcyonacea > Plexauridae > Paramuricea > Paramuricea clavata. The sequence goes on along the minus strand of CACRXK020000369.1, from coordinate 6,756 downwards.
GGTAATTATTTAAAGTATCTTCAGTTCCCTTTTTATACACTGGAATAACTTTAGCAATTTTAAAACAATCTGGTATTAATCCATAAGTAAGAGAATTATTGAAAATTACCTCAAGAGGTACTGATAAAGTCTTTTTAACAAGTTTAAGAATCTTCATTGGAATACTAAAAAGCCCAGAAGCTTTATTATTTGCCAGCAGATTAATTTTGTCTTCAATTTCACTGGCACAAGTAGGATATAAGAAAAAATTATTAGAGTTTGAAGAACCCATGAAATTAGTATAATCGACAGTTGCCCTAGGTATCTCTTTATCTAATTCACTCCCAACGTTTACAAAGTACTGATTAAATGCATTAGCAATTGATTTACAATCAGTTATATTTTCACCTTTATCAACAAACCTTGTTGGTAAATTTAGGCGATTAGCCTTGAGATTAATAATACTACGAATCCCTTTCCAAATATTTTTTATGTTGTTAGTGTTTACAATAAAAAAGTTGTTATAGCACCTTTTTTTAGTTATTTTGATCAAATGGTTAAGTTTGTTTCTGTATCTTTTGAATTTGCAAAAATAAGTAGGATTATTACTCTTTAATGACTTACGAAAATAGAAATTTTTAATTACTATTGATTTTTGTATTGCAGGAGTTATTCAAGGTCTAGATAATGTTTTTATTTCTCTTTTATTCATTTGTTTTAAAGGCAGATGCTTGTCTATAATTTCATTAGTTTTTGAATAAAAAGAATCAAATTGTTCATTGATGTTAGTGTCACCTAAGACAGTATTCCAATCAATAGATCGGAAATCATTTATCAATGTCTCTTCATTAAAATGACTATAGTCTCTCTTATATATTTTTGTTTTGGGAGGCAATGAACAAAATTTATTTATTATCAGAAAATTTGGGAGATGGTCGGTTAAATCATACATTAGATTTCCACTAACTGTATGATGCTCAAGTAAATTAAAGAAAATATTGTCAATCAGTGTTGCTGAGTGATGAGTTATACGAGTAGGTCCTATATAAAAGGGTGGAAAAAGCTAGATGATAAACTATTTACAAACAATTGTGTTGGAGGGTGACAATCATAATTTAAAAGATTTACATTGAAATCACCCATCAACAAACAATATTTATTTTCTCGTTCTAACTTACTTAATGTTTCATTCATATGTTCAATAAACAAATTAATATCTGAACTGGGGTGTCTGTATATAACAGCACATAATGTGTTTCTATGTTTTGAATTGAGAATCTCAATCCACAAAGTTTCACAAAAGTTAGAAACAAAATCTAATGAAAACGAAAAAGGTCACAAACTATGGGCTGGCCGCATCAAAAGGCCTAGTAGTAATGGAGGTTTACTTGGTGAATATAGCGCAATTTTAGCCACATATACCCACCTTAATTAATCTAATTCCAAAAGTAGCTCGGATATACTTAACTCATCTCAATTCCAAGTATATTGCTGAGTCCAGGAACAAAAAACATGTAAAAAGAACAAGAAGATAGAGAACTTTTTATAAGCGTAATATGTCAACCCACTTGCAATATTGAGATCAGAAATCTACAACAAATTTAGCGTCAAAATTACATGAATAAACACACGTATATTTCTTCACACTTTCCAGATATGGATTTTAGTTTATGACACGTCAATCTAAGTTAACTCTAACCTGAAAATGCAAATACCATTGTTGGATTCAGCGTAAAATTCTGACTCAAAAAATGACGTCATCGAACATTTTTGGCCACGCCCACCCACTTTTTGAAAGTTAACCCTAACCTGGATAATTACGGAACCAAAAGTCGCCTGGTCATCAAAATACCACCGTTGGATTCACCGTAAAATTCTGACTCACAAAATGACGTCATCGAACATTTTTGGCCAAGCCAACTTTTTGAAAGTTAACCCTAACCTGGATATCTACCGAACCAAAAGTCACCTGGTCATAAAAATACCACCGTTGGATTCACCGTGAAATTCTGACTCAGAAAATGACGTCATCGAATATTTTTGGCCAAGCCCACTTTTTGAAAGTTAACCCTAACCTGGATATCTCCCGAACCAAAAGTCGCCTGGTCATAAAAATACCACCGTTGGATTCACCGTGAAATTCTGACTCAGAAAATGACGTCATCGAATATTTTTGGCCACGCCCACTTTTTGAAAGTTAACCCTAACCTGGATATCTCCCGAACCAAAAGTCGCCTGGTCATAAAAATACCACCGTTGGATTTATCGTGAAATTCTGACTCGGAAAATGACGTCATCGAATATTTTTGGCCACGCCCACTTTTTGAAAGTTAACCCTAACCTGGATATCTCCCGAACCAAAAGTCGCATGGTCATAAAAATACCACCGTTGGATTCACCGTGAAATTGTAACTCAGAAAATGACGTCATCGAATATTTTTGGCCACGCCCACTTTTTGAAAGTTAACCCTAACCTGGATATCTCCCGAACCAAAAGTCGCCTGGTCATAAAAATACCACCGTTGGATTCACCGTGAAATTCTGACTCAGAAAATGACGTCATCGAATATTTTTGGCCACGCCCACTTTTTGAAAGTTAACCCTAACCTGGATATCTCCCGAACCAAAAGTCGCCTGGTCATAAAAATACCACCGTTGGATTCACCGTGAAATTGTGACTCAGAAAATGACGTCATCGAATATTTTTGGCCACGCCCACTTTTTGAAAGTTAACCCTAACCTGGATATCTCCCGAACCAAAAGTCGCCTGGTCATAAAAATACCACCGTTGGATTCACCGTGAAATTCTGACTCAGAAAATGACGTCGTCGAATATTTTTGGCCACGCCCACTTTTTGAAAGTTAACCCTAACCTTCATATCTCCCGAACCAAAAGTCGCCTGGTCATAAAAATACCACCGTTGGATTCACCGTGAAATTCTGACTCAGAAAATGACGTCGTCGAATATTTGTGGCCACGCCCACTTTTTGAAAGTTAACCCTAACCTGGATATCTCCCGAACCAAAAGTCGCCTGGTCATAAAAATACCACCGTTGGATTCATCGTGAAATTCTGACTCGGAAAATGACGTCATCGAATATTTTTGGCCACGCCCACTTTTTGAAAGTTAACCCTAACCTGGATATCTCCCGAACCAAAAGTCGCCTGGTCATCAAAATACCACCGTTGGATTCACCGTGAAATTTTGACGCAGAAAATGGCGTCATCGAATACTTGTGGCCACGCCCACTTTTTGAAAGTTAACCCTAACCTGGATATCTCCCGAACCAAAAGTCGCCTGGTCATAAAAATACCACCGTTGGATTCACCGTGAAATTCTGACTCAGAAAATGACGTCGTCGAATATTTTTGGCCACGCCCACTTTTTGAAAGTTAACCCTAACCTGGATATTTCCCGAACCAAAAGTCGCCTGCTCATAAAAATACCACCGTTGGATTCACCGTGAAATTCTGACTCAGAAAATGACGTCGTCGAATATTTTTGGCCAGGCCCACGTTTTGAAAGTTAACCCTAACCTTGATATCTCCCGAACCAAAAGTCGCCTGGTCATAAAAATACCACCGTTGGATTCACCGTGAAATTCTGACTCAGAAAATGACGTCGTCGAATATTTTTGGCCACGCCCACTTTTTGAAAGTTAACCCTAACCTGGATATTTCCCGAACCAAAAGTCGCCTGCTCATAAAAATACCACCGTTGGATTCACCGTGAAATTCTGACTCAGAAAATGACGTCGTCGAATATTTTTGGCCAGGCCCACGTTTTGAAAGTTAACCCTAACCTGGATATCTCCCGAACCAAAAGTCGCCTGGTCATAAAAATACCACCGTTGGATTCACCGTGAAATTTTGACTCCGAAAATGACGTCATCGAATATTTTTGGCCACGCCCACTTTTTGAAAGTTAACCCTAACCTGGATATCTCCCGAACCAAAAGTCGCCTGGTCATAAAAATACCACCGTTGGATTCACCGTGAAATTCTGACTCAGAAACTGACGTCATCAAATATTTTTGGCCACGCCCACTTTTTGAAAGTTAACCCTAACCTGGATATCTCCCGAACCAAAAGTCGCCTGGTCATAAAAATACCACCGTTGGATTCACCGTGAAATTCTGACTCAGAAACTGACGTCATCAAATATTTTTGGCCACGCCCACTTTTTGAAAGTTAACCCTAACCTTGATATCTCCCGAACCAAAAGTCGGCCGGTCATAAAAATACCACCGTTGGATTCACCGTGAAATTCTGACTCAGAAAATGACGTCGTCGAATATTTTTGGCCACGCCCACTTTTTGAAAGTTAACCCTAACCTTGATATCTTCCGAACCAAAAGTCGCCTGGTCATAAAAATACCACCGTTGGATTCACCGTGAAATTTTGACGCAGAAAATGGCGTCATCGAATATTTGTGGCCACGCCCACTTTTTGAAAGTTAACCCTAACCTGGATATCTCCCGAACCAAAAGTCGCCTGGTCATAAAAATACCACCGGTGGATTCACCGTGAAATTCTGACTCAGAAAATGACGTCGTCGAATATTTTTGGCCGCGCCCACTTTTTGAAAGTTAACCCTAACCTGGATATTTCCCGAACCAAAAGTCGCCTGGTCATAAAAATACCACCGTTGGATTCACCGTGAGATTCTAACTCAGAAAATGACGTGATCGAATATTTTTGGCCACGCCCACTTTTTGAAAGTTAACCCTAACCTGGATATCTCCCGAACCAAAAGTCGCCTGGTCATAAAAATACCACGGTTGGATTCACCGTGAAATTCTGACTCAGAAAATGACGTCATCGAATATTTTTGGCCACGCCCACTTTTTGAAAGTTAACCCTAACCTGGATATCTCCCGAACCAAAAGTCGCCTCGTCATAAAAATACCACCGTTGGATTCACCGTGAAATTCTGACTCTGAAAATGACGTCATCGAATATTTTTGGTCACGCCCACTTTTTGAAAGTTAACCCTAACCTTGATATCTTCCGAACCAAAAGTCGCCTGGTCATAAAAATACCACCGTTGGATTCACCGTGAAATTCTGACTCAGAAAATGACGTCCTCGAATATTTTTGGCCACGCCCACTTTTTGAAAGTTAACCCTAACCTGGATATCTCCCGAACCAAAAGTCGCCTGGTCATAAAAATACCACCGTTGGATTCACCGTGAAATTCTGACTCATAAAATGACGTCATCGAATATTTTTGGCCACGCCCACTTTTTGAAAGTTAACCCTAACCTGGATATCTCCCGAACCAAAAGTCGCCTGGTCATAAAAATACCACCCTTGGATTCACCATGAAATTCTGACTCGGAAAATGACGTCATCGAATATTTTTGGCCACGCCCACTTTTTGAAAGTTAACCCTAACCTGGATATCTCCCGAACCAAAAGTCGCCTGGTCATAAAAATACCACCGTTGGATTCACCGTGAAATTCTGACTCAGAAAGTGACGTCATCGAATATTTTTCGCCAAGCCCACTTTTTGAAAGTTAACCCTAACCTTGATATCTCCCGAACCAAAAGTCGCCTGGTCATAAAAATACCACCGTTGGATTCACCGTGAAATTCTGACTCAGAAAATGACGTCATCGAATATTTTTCGCCACGCCCACTTTTTGAAAGTTAACCCTAACCTGGATATCTCCCGAACCAAAAGTCGGCCGGTCATAAAAATACCACCGTTGGATTCACCGTGAAATTCTGACTCAGAAAATGACGTCGTCGAATATTTTTGGCCACGCCCACTTTTTGAAAGTTAACCCTAACCTTGATATCTCCCGAACCAAAAGTCGCCTGGTCATAAAAATACCACCGTTGGATTCACCGTGAAATTCTGACTCAGAAAATGACGTCGTCGAATATTTTTGGCCTCGCCCACTTTTTGAAAGTTAACCCTAACCTTGATATCTCCCGAACCAAAAGTCGCCTGGTCATAAAAATACCACCGTTGGATTCATCGTGAAATTCTGACTCGGAAAATGACGTCATCGAATATTTTTGGCCACGCCCACTTTTTGAAAGTTAACCCTAACCTGGATATCTCCCGAACCAAAAGTCGCCTGGTCATCAAAATACCACCGTTGGATTCACCGTGAAATTTTGACGCAGAAAATGGCGTCATCGAATACTTGTGGCCACGCCCACTTTTTGAAAGTTAACCCTAACCTGGATATCTCCCGAACCAAAAGTCGCCTGGTCATAAAAATACCACCGTTGGATTCACCGTGAAATTCTGACTCAGAAACTGACGTCATCAAATATTTTTGGCCACGCCCACTTTTTGAAAATTAACCCTAACCTTGATATCTCCCGAACCAAAAGTCGGCCGGTCATAAAAATACCACCGTTGGATTCACCGTGAAATTCTGACTCAGAAAATGACGTCGTCGAATATTTTTGGCCAGGCCCACGTTTTGAAAGTTAACCCTAACCTTGATATCTCCCGAACCAAAAGTCGCCTGGTCATAAAAATACCACCGTTGGATTCACCGTGAAATTCTGACTCAGAAAATGACGTCGTCGAATATTTTTGGCCACGCCCACTTTTTGAAAGTTAACCCTAACCTGGATATTTCCCGAACCAAAAGTCGCCTGCTCATAAAAATACCACCGTTGGATTCACCGTGAAATTCTGACTCAGAAAATGACGTCGTCGAATATTTTTGGCCAGGCCCACGTTTTGAAAGTTAACCCTAACCTGGATATCTCCCGAACCAAAAGTCGCCTGGTCATAAAAATACCACC